>SCLH01001784.1:0-15621 GCA_004367855.1 Oikopleura vanhoeffeni
ATTATATATTAAAGGAGGGCGACTCTGAATTTGTAATTTTCGTCGTGAAATATACTGAAACTAAGAGCTCATAGAAAAACCGAAAATGCTGATTGTAGATCTATCCCCTTAATCTTGCGAAAAAATACATCACAAAATCACTTTTTGACAAATTACACCAATAGGTATCAGTATGTAACAAGATGACCTTTTCAAACTGCACACATCCTCTCACATATCCCCAGGCGGTATACCTCAAAATTGAGCTACAAATTTCACGTAACGCGCAGTTATGTCATTCCGAGGGCTTTTGATGGCGGTGCGAGCGTGATCAATTCTATGAAACGCCAATAACCGACGATTTTCACAATTTCAGACTCAAAATCTATCTCCTCTCCTGATGATTATATTCAAAATGCTTCAAAAATTTTATCAAGTATTCCTAAGATAATATGCTAAGAGGGGAGATTCTCGAGGCTTTTTGCAATTTACAGCTAAACACTTCGAGATAGTCTTTTTTTGGTCATTTCCAAACACACACACACATTCACAACCATGCTTTGAATTTTTTCCTAAAGTAGGTTCAAACGAAAAGTCAGGACACACTGATGAGAAAAGTATCGGACTTACGTCAAGACGATATTATTACGAATTTGAGTGGCAAACATTCTAAGCAAAATATTTAAAAACTTCATTTTTTAAAAAGCGAATATTTTTTCTGATGATTGGGTTCGTAGTAACCACTAATATCCACCTTGTAATCAATATATGACCCACTCAAACTTTAAAAATTATCGTCTGTACGTAAGCCAACTTTCTCATCATGTTCACTGACTTCGTCTTGGAAGCCTACTTTAGAAAAAATCAAAGCACCTTTTTTTCGGAATTTTTGGTTCAATCATCGGTTCTACATTTACAAAATGATACCTAAGCCTATTTGATAATATTTTTATTGTTATGTAAATAGATTTCGAAATTTTATGGTTCTTATCATCAGTACGTTATAATAATATGAATAACGAACACAAAAATATGCAGTCACAAAGTTTCGAGAAACAGAAAAGTTAACAACAAGATATTATTTATAGACAAAAACTCGGCAAAAAAAGGTTGCCCCCCCCCCGGAGTGGTTGTCGCTTCATCTTTCCCTGCTTTTTAGATGCGGTTTATCGGCTAAACGCTAGCAAACAGCTGCGTTCCAAAAGCTTTTCCTTAACGTTTTAAAGAAGCAACTATTTCGCAATCATTTTCAGAATTTTCAGACAATCTGATACTCATCCAAACCACGCACTCACATGAACGTATAAAAAAAAAAATAATACCTACCAAAAAACACTAAAAACTTCTTCTCCCGTCAGTTTCTCATCTTTCATTTAATTTTTGTGTAAGGCTCCAGATCATCATAACAAAAAATAATCTAGAGCGTTTTTTTTTCACAATTTTAGTGCTTTGTGGGACAAAAACTTTTAAAAACGAAATCTGAAAGTTGAGAAATTTAGAGGCTATTTCAGAAATCCTTGACTCCTACCGCCAATTTTCAACTAAATTTTCGTTTCAAATTATAAATGAAAGCTCAAAACGAGTTTCAATCAATAATCTTACGAGCGTTTTTTTTTCGAAATTTTGATCAGACCTTGTTCTGGAGCATATGAAGGTACTATAATTTTCAATATTTGAAAACCCAAAAGCTTGAGTGAAAACTCCCCCTACAATCTTACATCCATTTTTTGGTTCATTATTTTTTGAGTCACAGTTCTGGAAAACCAATATCAACAATAATACCCAGAGTTCTTTTTTTTCGAAAATAATTTTGCTTTTAAACAGAACAAAAATGCGAAAAGACACAGAAAAACAAAATCTCAACAGAAAATTGGTCGAAAGAAAAATTTGTCTGTCAAAACCAAAATTTCAAAACAAAAAGGCTCTAGATTATTGTTGATATTGATCTCCGTCCGAACTTATACTAAAAAGAAAAAAAATCATGTAAGTTGTAGGAGTAAGATTTTTAGTGTTCTTTTGAAGCTTATTAGAGTTAGTGCGTGGCGTAGGTTGCATTGTATCATATTACAAAAGTGTTGAATTATTTTCGACACTTGTCTTCACGTTCAGAAAGTTTTTATAATACCACCTCTTACCGGTCACATCAAGAACCCATTATAAAAACTTCAAAAAACAGCTAATCAGCCGACAAACCACTCCTTAAAGGATCTTGAAAACTCATAGACCAAATGACGTCTTAGACGTGGTATTTTGCGGGGCGTTAAAGGGTATCCCGGCTTCTACATTTTATGCAGTTATATGTATAACATAAAAATCAACCAAAGTCAATTGTTTATGTTTGAACGCATAAAACAACCCAAATGACAACAAAAAAAAATCCGAAATATTGCGTTTTTCTTTCTAAGTATTTTCTCAAAATTATGTTCAAAAATAACGTTTGTGTCAATTTGACCACTAAAACTTTCAAATATTCGGGTTGACGTAAGCCAACTTCCCTCTCAGTGTTCCCCAGCTTTCTTTTGGGCCTACTTTCGAAAAAAATCGAAAGCACATTTTTTTTCGAAATTTTTTCCACGTGACCTTCAAAAATTCATATTTTGAGTTTGGGTCAAAATTGAAAAAAACGGCTTCCAAGAAGTTTCTATTTGTTTCGGAGCTACCACGTTTACTTATTTGAGGAATTTGAAATTATAACCTAGGAGAGAATAGATTTTCCGATGAAAAAAAGTCAAAACCCGGTATTTTTGGACCGGTTTTTTACATATTCTAGAATAGAATATAGCACTTATCAACAAAAGCGCTCCTCCAGAAGTTTCAAATACTAATTATACCAGGTTATGTTTAAATTTGGGTTATTTCAAAATAAAAACCTGGGAAGGAATAGATTTTGCATTTTGGCTTAGGTGGCTCTTGTGCGCCGTTATGTGTGAAGGAGTGTGGTCATGCCAAAAAGTTTTGACACATGTTTACGCAAGATGAAGGCTAGTTCTACAAACTGGCTAATCTGAATTTATCTCTCGAAGCTCTGTTTGGCTAAATTTTATCGAGAATATGCTCAATTTAGGGACCGGGTACCCTTAATGGGGTGAAATGTAATGTTCTTTTTGTGGTGAGAATATTAGAAAAATACTCTTGCCCAAAAAATACAGATTTTTTTATTATATCACCCCATTATAACCGCACCGAATTTCAAAGCTCTTGAAACAATTTTCTGGCTTTTGAGATTAAACTACCACCCCACCGAAAAAAACAATTTTAATTATGATTCTTAGTTCATCGAAATTTACCTTCAAGGCCACATGCAATTTGAGCAGCATAATAGGTTGCCCGTTCCATATTCATGTCACCTAATTGATGAATATGAAATTTAAGGTCTCCGCCATTCATGATAGTCAGCACCAAATGTAGCGCGTCCTTAGTCGCGTAGGCGTACCCCAAAGTCACCACAAATCTCGAGTTTATACTCTCTAGGATCCGCTTTTCATTGAGTGCCATCGATTCCCCACGTCGTTTTTTGATCCGTTTTTTCTCAAGGCGCTTGCACGCGTACAGCTTGCCGGTGGCGCGTACCTGACAGGCACACACCTCGCCGAAACCACCTTTACCCAAGACCCTATATTGACGGAAAGTGTTCTTGTTCACAGCGCGCTTTTCTAATGTCTTCCATTGGACAAAACGAGTGAAATATTTTGACTCAAGAAATTCTCTAAAACTGGGTTCAAGTTATAACATCGAAAAAACAAATATTGCCAAATAAAACTTCACAGGTTTTTCGAGGTGTTTTTAACTGTTACAAGTATTTGGAGTTGTTTTTTGAACTTTTGCTTATATTTATGAAAGACTCACAAGGCAGAAGTACAGAAAAATTTCCAAACGTACTTTTTCATAGATTTTTTCAAATAATTATACAATAGTTATAAAATATAGTTTTTTAGATATCAAAAAGAGTACAGTTCCCTATATTTTTTTGCACGACTAGCAAATACTTAGGCCTACGAATTGATATTATTTAACGTTATCCGCCTACGCCTTAGCGAATGTAATAAGACCTTTTTTGCGGGAAAACATTTAGGGGGGTGTTTTTGTTCAGATTTTAGAATTCTAGATTCAAAAACAAAGCAAGCTACAATTATACGTTTCTTTACACAAAATATAAAAGTGGCTGTACGGTTCCCTAAAAGTAGATTGAAAAGCTACTTAAAACGTGACTCATGGGTAATAATGCGGGGGCGGGTGAGAGCCAATGAAAGGGGCTAACATTGCTAGAGGGATTACGTTCCGACCAGATTCTCTATCATTATTACTCATTGTTATGAGTAGGCTAAATGTAATGTTCTTTTTCTTCGAAACAGCTTTAGGGGTCTGTATTTGATTTGAGTTATACACAAAACTTTTTTTTCATTAATATTCACATTTAATTAAAAAATGCTTGCTACAACGTTTTGAGGTCGTTCATCGTCCAACTTAATAAATTATATTTTCAATTGATCAAAGTTTATGGTGCCTTCTTCTCTTGAATAATTAAAATCCCATAAAAAACATGAAATTATCATATATTTTGAACCGGGACCTGAATGGCTTGTCAGCAAGAAAATCTGATATTGTCCTCTGAATAGGAATGAATATTTCATCTCGTGGGTCATCGGCATTATGGTACAGGTCTTCGTGATTGAGGTTAGAATGGTTTTGATGAGGCGCATCGGGATTTTCTAATTTTGGGGTCAAATTACAAAGCAAAAGTTTTTTATTATTTTTCAATAAAATATAATTTGACACCAACCTTTTTCAAATTTGGCTGCTGCTGCCAATCTTGCCTCAGCAGCCAATCCAGGGAAGTTTTCGGGATCAATTTCTTTATCTGGGGCGAAAAATGCCGAATCTAACTTTTCGATACATTCGTTAATTGAATCTTCGGGAACATTAGCAGTAAAGGGATAAACAAAATATTTCAAAAAATTTGAAAAGATGTAGGCGAAAATAAAAATATTTTAAGAAATTCATTAATCCCGCGTACTCCGCATTTTAAAACAACCCTAACCACACATTATTTCAAAATAACATTTTCAAGGCCCAATACATGCAACGTTATGAATCGAATCACTTTAAACCTCAAACAATTTTGTCTAAGATTAATTGACTACTGAAGCCTCATTCAATTTATAATTTCAAATAGTAGCTGGAAATATATTATTTTCTTTAAACCTATTTTTTAAAAAAAAATCGACTTATAAAAGTCTTTAAAATTTTGACAAAAAATATTTTTCAAGTTCAAAAACTAATCTTATTTTTTCAGTTTTCGATTTCGACCCAACCAAATTGCTCTCACTCACGAACCGGAAAAGTTAGAAAATGAATTCGAAAACCCAGAAATATAGAATGTGAAAACATGAAGCTTTATAAATTTCATAAAATTCGTGTGAATTTTTAAGGATAAAACATAATGAAAAAAGATATTACTGTCTTCTTTGTCTAAGCGGACGCTAAAAACGTCCGCTTAGACGTAAGAAAATTTTGAAATTTGAAAAAATGCGTTGGTTTTCGCCCAAAAAACGCAAAAAGACACTAAAACGTCCGCTTAGACAAACGTCCGCTTAGACAAATTCGACAGTAATAACCATTTAACATTTTCTGCTCGGTATTAGAACGGGTGCGCTTAATAAAAACTGAGTCAATCGGCACACTTTGAGTACACGGGTTAGAAGAAATTATTGATTGTTAATCCGAACGGTTAGACGATGGGTTTCGGGTGGAGTGAGAAATTCTTCTCGGATTTTTTGTGCGATTTTTCGTTTGTCCTCAATACTCAAGTCATACTCTTGGACGAGGTCTAAAAACTCGACACAACTTCGATACTCAGATGTCTTACAAAAATCGTAAAATAAACGATGGCCAATCGGCTGTTTCTCGACAATTGAAGGATAATTTTTTTCTAAAAATAATTCTTAATCATTTATATACAGGGGGGCCAATATCGGCCCAAATTTCGGCAATATGCGGACAGAAATATTCAAAAATTTATTCAAAAATGAAACAACGCGTAGGCGTTCGAAATGACGTCATGTGTCGAACAATTTTTTAATTTTATAAGGTGTATTACAATAGGTTCGAATGAAGTGAATCACCAAAATGCGTAGAATTAATTACTCTGCAAAACGCAATCAAATAAAAGTTAAAAAGAGTAAATTTGGAAAATTAAATCTTGAAAATGACGTCATTCGTGACGCACACTTTAGTAGTTTGTAATACACATCTCAAAAAAATTCGGCGATATTGGCACTGGAATTATTTTAGCTAAAAATCGTGAAATTGCGTGAAGTAACGTCAGTTTTATTTTAAAATTTCTAGCAATCATCTTATGGCGTTATTTTTTTCCGCGATATCGATTCAGCGATTTAGTTGCGCAAGTTCGGCCATCTCTGTGAAAACCTCGTGCAACTAAATCAGTTTCGCCAAAAAAATCACGCCTATAGTATTAACGTTCTATTTTTAATCGTAATAGTCACTTTTCATTTAGTAAACCAGCCTTTTGAATAATTGAAAATTATTTAATTTTGACGTTTTAAGGATTTTACATTTTATTGTCATGATTTTTAATATGATTTTCTTACCGATTCCACTTAAAACTTTTTCACATTGAACGACAGTTGGGAATCGAAGCATATCTTTCCATTTTTTACTTTTTCCTTTTCGCTTATTACCACCTCCTTAAATTTGAATATTTTTAGAAAATTAAATGTAAAAACTTATAAATATAAAACGGGTGTCACCGAGTAGATTAGGATTACAATCCCGTGAGACTTATATTAGCGGTGTATTTTTATAATCATCTTCCTCATTAATTTGAATCGAAAACCTCCCCGTAATCCTCAGGCACAAAAAACTTTTTATTATATTTTACCCCCTTTCAAGATCAGTTTTATTTTCAGTATTAAAGATCGATATTACCGTTTCCTCTCTTTATAATACCGCTCGATTGTTTCCTATCGATTTATCGTATCCCCTTTTAACTCCTTATATAATTTGATTAAATAAAAACGCCCGAGGCATATTTCTTCGCTTTTTTGAGTATAAAGTGAACCAAAGTCAAAATACGATCTTCAAATATGTAACATTTCTTATTTTGTTTGATGAAATTTCGAAAATTTTCAAATTATATTTGTATAAATAAGGATATCAAAGATTAGTATATCTAGGCCTCTACTTTCGCGATTGACCAATTATAGCACCGGCCATCACGAAGATGACCAATAAGAACTTCGAAAATAAGTTCAAACGCGAACGCGAGAGTAAATGCCGAGGGATCCCCTTTTTAGATATGGAATAGACTGTTCGAAAAACGCGTGGGCGTGTAGGTTAAATAATATGAATGTGTAGTACAAAACTCCATATTCTATCAACCATTTATCGTATAAAATTTGAAGTATTTTTTTCCGTTCAGAAATTCATTAAAAAATAGTTAAGGTACTAAGATAAGTTTCCGACTAATCTTTCAAAGAAAAAATATGGTCATAAAGAGATAGATTGTGCAATTCGACACGACAGATGGTGTTAGGTGACAAAAAAATTTACCAAACATATTGATGCGGTGAAAAATCACGCTTTTTCAGCGGGCTCTCATTGGTGGAAAGTTGTTCGATCTGTTTTCCCTTTTTTATGATGACCCTTGAGTCAAATAATATTACCATTTTTTCTTAGCTGCACGGTTTTATACGGCATTTGATCTCATACTTTGAATAAAAAAATTGTCATTTGAAATTTCCAAACTTAAAAATCAATCAGAAAGAAAAAAACATAATGCCCATTCTAATTTTAAATATGACATTTGAATTCATAATATATTAAATATCTACCTTCACGCGCTTTGATATATACCGTATTGGCTACAATATTCTCGAGTTCCATGTCCATCATTATGTTCTTCTGTTGCAACGGGTACCCTAGTTGAGGCGGGACACCCTAACTGCAACATACAATCATTAACCTCTAATCGTTCCGATTTACAAAAAATCTCTGAAAAAAGAAAAGGAAGTTAGAATGGGGCCAGGTTCCAAAAATGGGTAACAAAGTATCGACGTCGACAGCTGTAATAAAGTGTAAAATAAACACCTCACGAAATGCGTCAGAAATTCTAGCTCGGCAGTTCTCTAGGTTTTTTTGAATCTCTGAGTTGTTAAAACTGGGGGTGTCAAACTTAAAAGTTGTTCAACATATACTGTGGCTGACTTTTAATGAAGTTATTTTCAGACGATTTGAAAAAATAAACTTCAAAAGTCAAAAATGGGTGCCGATTTTATTGGTTTATCTTGTAAAGAATGTTTTTCTAGTGATTTAAAGACTCAGTACTTTAGTCACCTTCAAACCAATTTTTTTTGAAAAAACCTCAAAACCGAAAAATAACTAAGTGGTATAAGTTATACCGTATAACTGACCAGAAAAAAAATCTCTTAATACGCATTAATAAAATCGGTGCCCATTTTTGACATTTTAATTTTCTTATTTGAAATGTTGACTCTTGATATATAATAAAAACTATTTTTAAAAATTATGGATTATTTTTAAAGTTACCAAAAAGTTTTAAATTATAATGTTTTTCTGAAGACGGATTAAACCTATCGATGATATTACTTTGATGTCGGCTCCAAACCTGACGTCATAATTTCAGTGTTTCTCTATTAGCCATCTAACTGAAATTAAAAAAAATAACAATGCCGTAAAAATGAATTGCTGATTTTCTTTAAGACTTCAAAAGATCAGCGTATTATAACAAGGCATTTTTCACAAAATTAGATAAATTATGACGTCAGTATAATCTTCGATATACGCACCATACGATAGACCTTATGGATACAAACTTCACAATTTCTTGATAAATTCTCTGACAGGAAACATCGGTAGGTGTCAAATTTCAAAAAGGGTCTTAATAACGATAGACTTAATCGGCCAATAAAAATCTAGGTCAAAACAGATAAACACCTTGATACGTACGTCACAATCTCTTATCTCAATGTCCACAAATAAAAATGATCACAAGGTGTCACATTTCATAATTGAGTTCAGGAGCTAAACTAAGGTCAACAAACCATGACATTCGAAACAAGGTCAAAAGTTAAGTTGAAAAAGAAACGCGGGGTAAAATCCGGCCTCAGATCTATATCAGAAAATTACAATATTCCCTTTTTCTGCAAACTCTCTTTTTTCGGGGGCCGTCGGGTCCACCCTAGTGCTATTGGGTAGAAAAAACGAGCAAATAATATCTGATCTAAACAAAAGCAAAAGAGTACGCGAGATTTGGCCTATCTCACATTTCCCCCACTACCTCCCCATTCACGCTACCCAGCCTATTCTCTGAATAAACATCTCTTTTCAACCTGTGAGAATACGTCAACATTGCCCGAAGGCAAAATAATCGATTTTCGCTGTACAAATAATTTAATAACATTTCGATTACTATTAAAACTTTTAGAAATGAAGTGTTATATTTAATACATTAAAAAGTAGCTGAAATAGTTCGAAGAGCCAAAAGTTCATTGACAAGAAACCAATAGCTGTATCGATCTTGAACAAAAATGGATTAATTAAGGGAGTGGTGGTATCCAGGAGCATCCAAAAATGCTAACCATACTAACATAATTTTAACTTGGCTAAAAGTATGTTAGTATGGTTAGAATTTTTGGATGCTCCTGGATCCCCTGCAGGGTGGGGAATATCGCCGAATTTTTATTAAGCAACTTTCCGCGATATTGAGCACTTTCGGCGATATAGGAAACGCGTAGGCGCTCGTAATGACGTCATTATTTGATCAGTAATTAAATTTTATAAGGAGTATTACAATAGGTTTAAATGAGGTGAATACCAAAATTCGTAGAATTATGTACTCGACTAAACGCAATCAAACAATAATTCAAACGTAGATTTTGGAAATTCAATTTTGTAAAATGACGTCATTCATTACGCACTAAAAGTTAATAAAAACTTCAAATTGCGTTGGCGTTTTGTCACTTTCGTCGATATGCGCACTAGAAGAATTTTAGACAAAAATCGTTTAGGTTTTTTCGGCGATGAAGGTTTGAAAATGAGGAAATTTTTTCAAATAATCGGAAACTCAAAAAAAGACCTCCTAGTTGCCTTGGAAGATACAAAGTCACAAATAAAAAGAATTGTTATGTTCGCAGTTCTTTTATATAAATTCAGTAAGTTTCGGCTAAAATTTAAATGCTATAACCAGATCATATTTCTTTGAAATTTAACATCTTTAAAAATATATTTGATTCCTCAAAAATCGTGGAAGGTGTCAAATTTTAACCAGGGTAAAAACATAATGGAGTTGAATGACGAACGGGCTCGAATGGTATCTTCCAGACTTTCAGAGATAATCTTTCAGAATAATTCAAAAAAGACTTTACTCGATATATTTTCTATTGCTTTCTCTTGTTTGCCTTGAAACACGACCTACTTGATTCGGGAATACATTTCGGAAAAAAATCACAAAATTAGTATTCTGCTTTTAACGCAAGTCCAAATAGTTCTATGTATGTCGTATACATGTAAAATAAATGTTTAATTTATCTTGACAGTTTTCGTCACGTCGAAATCGATCGATGACGATAGAAATACGGAATAATACTCCGGCGGTCCAAAGGCACGAATTACAATTTACTTTATAATAAATTTAACCATTAGTTTAAAAATATTTTTTTAATCCAAATATTGTTAAAAATATGATCTGTTGTAGACAATCTTAGGACTATAAATTATAGGCTATAATGAACAGTTCATTATGAACTATTTTCTTTCTTTTGAAAGATGGTATAAAAACCGAAACGCAATAAATGAATTTTTGATAATATTTTGATAATATAATGAATATGTTATTAACTATACAAAAGGGGGCAATATCTGTCTCATCCTACTGTGCGAGAAATGTAACCTTGGCTATAAAGCTCTCAATATGCTCTTGTCCTGAATTATAAGCCGATGTGATTCGTTACTCTCTGGCAAATTTTTCATTTTTAGTAGAGTATAAAAGAAGGGGATCCCCTAGGCCCTCCGATCGCGTTTAAGCAATACAGGCGTTGGAAATAGGGGTCAAACACGAACTCGCAACGGAGGGCCTAAAGATTCCCTTATTCGATATGAATCTAACGTATAATATGTTACAGTATAGAACATTCTGCCCTGATATATGATTTATTCACGATGTTTGAACTCTTTTAATGAGGCTTCATAAAAAGCCAGCCGTTTGGCGATTTTGCATCCCTATCCCCAAATTTTCCCTATCTTTTGCTATAAAAAGGGATAGAAAAAGGGATAAAATTCATCCCTTTTGGAAGCCTGCTCTTAATATAATGTATATTGTTTTCGAAACTTGGAATTTTTAATTGATCTGATTAATTAAAAGTTTAGATATTCAATTTTATCATAAAAAAATTGCTACAAAAAAGTGTCACATAACTCGCAAACCGATGTTGATCTCGGGTTGACTCCATAATATGGTTTGATGGATGATGAAGTTTTGATCTTAGTTTTAATAATAAAAATTACATATCAGGTCTAGTTTTCAAACGATGGCCCTAAGAAAACAAGATTTTCATAAAAGTCAAAAATCAATAAGTTGGTATAGAACCGGCCTTTAGAAAACCCCAAAAAACAAATTTTTCAATGTAGAAAAACGACTTCCACCAAAATGTCATTTTTTGAAAAGTCGGTGTATTAAAATTTTCTCTCACATTATTTCTCGTAAATTTGTTTAGTATTGTGAAGTGATAATCATCCATAACTCACCCGCCGTAATTGACATTTATAACAAAAATTAAAATTACGACTCTCCATTTAAGCGTCATTGGGGGCTTAGGGAAATAAAATAAAAAAGTTAACAGTGAGAAATAACGCAATATTAGCGGCATCGGCCCCTGAAACCGGATTAAAGTTAATCCTCTATGGTTTGCAATAAATTCCTAAATTTGTTTGGGCGGGAGATACTCACGGGGGAATGAAACATTATGGCAATTACGTTTCTACTGATATTTTTTTTGTTCTGGGTGTACCGCGTGAATTTCGAGTACCGTCGAGACGAAAAGTGATTTGTCGAGACTTGAGGCCAGCTTTGAAAAGCAAATTGTTTAATAGCATGGTTTCAAATCCCCGCAAGTCTCGACGCCACTAAAACCTCACGCTTTATATTTAAAATTTTTGAGTGTACATTCAACTAAACGAACGAACACTGTCTTAAGGGATTGTGGGTGCAGTAGTTATTTTCGACCACGGTCTCAAAATTCGGTATTATTTTTCTTGTATCCGACCACAGCACACGAGAAATTGATTGCAAGCAAAAAAAAGTTTATTACTATCGAATAACTAGTTCTAGAATATCGGATTTGCTTGCAAAACAATTAATTTATTTAAAATTCTAGACATAGGATAGTCTCAAATTACGAAGAATAATAATTACAGCTAAAAATAACTACAGGGGGGTACGGCGTATAGTTTTTCGCCAAAAAACCCAACTATACGCGTAATTCCAACTATACGCGTACTTTCTAGAGTTTATACATGTAATTGAGTTAAAGGGTGGTCAGAGTAAGAATTTTTGGTGATTTTAAAGTTAATTTTTCGTTACAAATCTTCTAGGATGTAAAAATTTAGTTTTATTGAAAAAAGTGAAATAGAGTTAATTTCAAATAAACAATGAATTCGAAAAAGATTTATCCGAAAATCGTTAAAATATAGGAAACAATGGAAATTATAAAAAACAATTATGCTCCACAGTAAATCACTCTCAGAAACCAGAAAAACTAAATATTTTTATCTGAATAACTATTGGCCCATTTCAGCTAGCGACATTGTCTGCGAGACTTGAAAACATGTTTTTAAACTTCTGAAATACCGACACTTCATTGGTCAATCTGAACATATTTTTAAAAAAATGTATTTTTCATTGTCGCGCCGACCAGAGAATCTTGGTCTGAAAATCTGGTTAAAAACGCCTATATTTTGCCTAGGAACGTTTGAAAAAAAACCCTATCTTTGCCTACAACTATACGCCGCACATTCAGGAACGAATAAATTTATTTTTCAACTGCGTAGGTTTTTGCGGAGGCTTACATAGGTTTTTGCGTGGGTTCCAACTATACGCCGCACCCCCTGTATAAATGAAAGTATTTCAGTATTGCATTTTTTTTATAAACTAATAGTAATAAATAATCTTGATGAGCTTTCGATTTATTACAATCATTTTCAAATCTGAACAAAAAAGGCAGAAAATATTTCAGTATTATAATTGTTAAGATTTTTGCCCCTTTTTCAATATTTCACTTTTTAGCCTGATCAATGTAATGATGGCGCGCAGTAGATATGCTTAAAATAGTGATTGCGAGAAATCTAACAGAAATTATTAAAAATTTTTCTGTTGGATATTTAGCTTAGAGATTCACGATGATTATTTGAAAAAGAGAAAAAAATCGCATGTAGCGTTCGTGAGAAATAGTCCGGTTTCTAAACAAATTTACATTTTGCCTGTATTTAACTATAGCAAGGAATTTTCAAAAATAATTATCGGCGAAATAAGATGAATTTATAAAAATATTTTCTGCTGCGATTTGTAGAGAAATTTTTTCTGACGCAATAATCGGCATTATGTGATTTTTGGATACGTGGATATCACGAAATAGATCAATGAGAGTAAAGGCAGCAATTAGGTTTTATGCATTTAACGGCTCATGTTAAAAATCCTAGAAATTTATCACTTTTATACATTTCAAGGTTACGAACTACAATGTGCAATTGCAAACATAGATATCTGCATTTTTTTAAAAAACTAATTTTTGATAAGCTTTCGATTTATTACAATCATTTTCAAATCAGAACTTTTTCGTACTGAGGATATTTTTGCAGATTGGGTCGGAGTAAAACATAGATGTCCACTTAATTCTCACAAAATATATTTGAGTCTTAAAAAGGGCTTATTTCTCCCCAGCACATTGCTGAAAGCACCCACAATCCCCTTAATTATTGCGAAATAGGACTACCAAAGCAGAAAAAATTGGGCAACCAATATAATAATTTTCGTTGGCAGGCGAAGTTCATCGAATTTAATTAAAATCGAAAAACTGAATAATGTTTTTGCATCTTTTGAAAGCATTAATTTAAACATAGACCGATTATTTTTTTCGCTTCAATTAATTTTTATGCATATTTTTACCAATTTTTAGATATACATATATGACCCAAATTAAAATTAAATAAACTGAAATCCTTGGGCCTGAGTAGCATTATAACTCTGAATATATTTAAGGTTAAATTGATAAGAATGTTTATTGTTATAAGTTATCGTTTTGAAAAAGTGTACTATGGAACTTTTTTTTCCTTGGAAATTGTGTTCAGCTAAATCTTGAAATTATATCATAATCTCAGAATTTGAAAGTGCAGTGGTTCATCAAATTGTTAGGAACAATTACAGTGAAGTCCGTTTATCAGGACGCGTCCTATCAAAATAAAAGGTACTTGTAGCACGAAAAGTACCTTTTGTACAATAAAAATATGAGGGCACGTTAATCGCCTAATTTTTATTTAAAAAAAAAATCAATTTTGACTAAACTTTCTAGAATTATGTTGTTTTCTGGCGTGCATGAAGAAAATTAATACCTTTACTGTCAATTATTTAAAAATTTAGTTCCCAGAACAATAAACCTTCAAAATTAGGCGATTATTAATTAGGCGGATTAACGTTCCCCATAACGTCCCCATAACAAAAATGATCTCTTCCGAAAATGTTCAAACTTAAGGGGGTATATCTGTCTCATTAATAAAGGCCTTAGAGCGCATTAAAAATGCTCCAAATTGATACGAGGTGATAATTAAGTTACTAAAAACCCAGTCATCAAAAACAATTTAAGGATGTGGGCGACGATAATAAGGAGTTATTAGAATACTTTTTTGATACACCTTTTTGTAGATAATTTTCTGCCAAGTTTTTCACGTATAAGATTTTTTTTGGTTTTGAGATTTTTTCAAAGAAAAGTCGGTTTTTCGGGGTTGAAATTAAAGGTAAATTAGGGGTGACGATAATTGAGATTTCTCAGATAACTTTTTGATTGCCCCATTTTGTAGAGAATTTTCCACTGAGTTTTTTCAAGCATAGGATTTTTTCTGAATTTTGAATTTTTCAAAAAAAGTAGGATTTAGAAAATTTATAGTTCAGAATTTCACCAAAAAACTAAAAATTCACAAGTCGTTTCTGAGACTTTGAGAAAAAAATCGAAAAAGGCTACCGTTTGACCTTAATTCAGCTTTTGCGATAATTCGAAGCGCAAATTAAAAAAATTCTAAATATTTTCAAGGAGGAGTAGGCTTTTGCGCGAGGCTCCCAAATTAGCTGTTTTGACCACTAGAGGCAAAATTTTGAAAAAAGGCTACCGTTTGGTGATGAGTATTTATATCTACATTCTAAATTGCAATATCAATTAAAAAGTGATGAGAGATGAATGAGAGTAGCTTTTTAGTGCTTTTAGGGACGCCACTAAAAACCATTTTCTGAGCGTAGGTTGAAGTATCAGATGACTTGAATAGTACTGACAACTTCCTCAAGAGTTGTACACGTATTTGAAGAAAAATTAGTTATTTCTGAAGCCAGGTTTTCTCAGAAAC
>SCLH01001785.1:0-27349 GCA_004367855.1 Oikopleura vanhoeffeni
TTATTGCAAACAAGTCTTTGTGTTTCAGATGCAGTATGAGTCGAAACTATATCTCTCAAACTGGTGGAGGAGATAGCTTTTGCTTGAGCCTCCCAAACTGACCATTCAAACAGATTTGGCTAAAAATGAAAAATTGACATGGCCCACAAGAGACGCCGAAGCCAAATTCCGAAAAAAACTCTCTAGTTTATGTTGAACAGTCTTTGCTTTCAGAAAGTATGAGTCCGAAACTATATCTTCATCAAACTGGTGGAGGGAGATAGCTTTGCCTGAGCCTCCCAAACTGATCATTTCAAAATTTAGTTTTTGGTTTTGTCCGCCGAAAGCAAAATTTTAAATCAAAAGCAATTTTGCACGATTTTTAGGCTTTCCGGAGCCCACACAAAAAAATAATAAAAATATGATGAAAATTGAAGGAGTAGGTACCAACTGCGTGTCTTTTTAAGAGGCTTTTAAAAAGCGTAGGTCGGCGTAGGTGGATTGTATCAGCAATTACTGTTAAATTCAAAATTACCGCGAAGGTTGGTTCTGTTAGTAACAAATGTTTTTGGAATATACCTTTGCTAGTTTGACGGGAAATGACCTGGAGAGGCTCAAATTTGCGACACCCCACTCCCTTAAACCGTCTAGCAGCAAAAAAAAAAGTTCGCCAGGCACCGACACCATTAGTAAAGGTGAAGCTGTTCAACCGCGTTATCACAGAGCCCAAGTAGTTAAGAGTTTAATTTTTCTTGGCATAAGGAATCAAACGATATATTTTGCCATCCCGACATGATATTATCCTAGAATTTTGACTTTTAGTCTAGAAAATTTACTGATAAGAGCAAGGTAAGCCATATCACGTATACAAGCTTACAGTGGTGTTCAAAATTATTTTGGTATATTGGAATCGGAGCACCAAGATCTGACCTACTGTCATCGTTTTTTTGAGTGTGATTATATAAATCAGATCGAAAGAATTATTTTTTAAATAGGTTGAAAGAGTGTTAATGAAAAAACAATCACAATTTTTCCTAAAAAATGGTTATTTTCGCTTAAAAGCAGATAAGTACAACTTCTACATATTTTGGTCGACGTACTACAATCAAGTGGCTCGTGTGACAATATTAATTGCTCGAATTAAAGGTTTGTTGTGAATATTAAAAATATTTTCGTGAATACTAAAATTTGAAAAATTGTTGAAATAATCACTTTTGAAAAAAAATCTGTTCCTGTATACCAATTAATCTTTGTTTTTGAGTGTCAACATGGACAAAACTTTCCTAGAAATACTGGCTATTTTCAAATTTTAATGACGCAATAGGTCGCATTTAATTTTTGTTGAAGGTAAACAGATTGGAAACAAAAATTCAAAAAATCAAACCCCTCCTAAGAATTGATGAACAAAATTCCAAAAAAAAGAAATAAGTCACTTTTTTGGAAATCCTTGCAAAATTCTTTTATATGTATCTCGATGAGAACAATCTACGATGTTTGTTTGCATTATTTAGATGATGTTTAAAAATATGCATCACCTATATATAGGTGTTGTGCTCACACGGGTTAAGGTGCCAATGAGTCCGAATCACTTTATGAAAATATTAACTTAGCCTAAACTTATGAAAATTAAATTAATGATTTTTTCACCTCAAAATTAAAATAATTGATACTTTTAGCGATAACTTTACTGTAATTAGGAAAAAAGTTAACTTTTTTAAGCTAAAGGCAAAGAGAAGAGGTTAGTCAGAGAAAAAAGTTCTCCGCACGGCATGCCGCGGCAGCGCCCTTTTTTATTAACACATTCCTCTGTCTGAGGAATAATTGGCACACCCCCAAGCTTCAATTCACCTAACCCCCAATTTCCTCGAATCTATTCACGCAACCCTCAATTTGCTCTAATTCATTCCATTTCAAAACACTTCCTTGATTGGGCCGGGATATTGATTGGGCCGGGATATTGAATAAGGGATATAAGCTCTAGGATCCTTGTTTCTTTGAAAAAAGCTGAGGGACTCGTGTTTAACCGCGGTTACCCAGATGGTTGGTGGGAGTGGTAATGAACTGTCTAATGGAATCGCGAGATCAAGGATAGATCTTTCATATGTATTGATGAGAAATGTTCTACCGTCGTCAGTTTAGCCGTACCAATCCTCCAAAATGTCAAAATTCACCCACACCACCCCCTTAAACAACACACAAAAAAGTCAGCATAATTGAATCAACTTATTCAGGTGAAGACTTCATATGAGATATTTCTTAAAAGCCCAAACAAGCCAAAACATGGTATTGAGGTCTACTTTTTGACGACGAAACAACCTTTTTGAGCAGATCTAAACTTCAGTCGAATTTGACCTTCTTATTTTTCATCTATTTCATATGTTATAACAGCTAAAAAGGTTGTGAACGGCCCTAAACCACAATTTACCTAGTTGTCCTAACCCCCTTAAAATTGGAATTCAAACGCGAAATAAAATGTCAGAGCAAAACCCACTTCGGTCGAAAATCACTTTGAATTGGTTCCCTCCCCCTTTTGACATAATACAAATTTTCCCTTTCAATCGAAAATGCGGTTTTATCGTTACTTTCCCGATTGCAGCTTGAAGCACGCCGAAAAGGTTTAATTTTTATTTTTACAGATTTTTATTAGATTATTTACTTTGAGGTTAAAAACTTTTGATACTATTTCTTTGGTCACTTATCAACCACAGTAATAAGGATGCCGATTTGTATATTCAAGTTTAAAATATAGTTGCCGTACATTTACAAGAATTATAGACTATAATTTATAGTGGTTCAAGAATTTGGTCTCGTGCCTCAGCGGAACTTTTTTTTCTATGCTTCGGAGGGTTAAGCATGTTGTTCTGGAAATAAATTCGATTTTTACATCGGATTTGCCCCGAGATTCAATTTTAATATCAAATGGCAGCCAGTAACCGGTCATCAGTTTGTCATCAAAACATAAAAAAGAAACCCCAGGTGAACTTCAAAAATAGAAAGGTGGGTTACAGTGAGTTTATTTTACGAATGCAATTACCAGTTGTTTATACGAGAAATTCTCTAAAGAAATGTTGTTCTAAAAATAAATTGGATTGTTACATCGGATTTTCCCTGATTTCATGCGCAAATTTGAAAATTATAGATCGGCATGCCGTAGCATAAGCTATAATTACTTCGTTTAGCTTATCTTATTTCCTTATGGAATTTAAATACATGTTAAATTTACATATATCGAAGATAATACCAACTCGTTGTTTTGAGCTTGAACCCACGCATTACTCACCTATTTAGAGCGAAAACAAGGTCTGTACAACGAGTAGGTATTATAAAAGCTTTAAGGGGGTCGGTGCATTTTGGCAGATTTGCCTTTCTCAATTTTTTTGTCTTCATGGGAAACTTTTGCCACCTCATAATTTTCGAATAAAAGTATTTCAAACGTAAGTTGCCACTTTTGAGCTCACAAAAATGGTCTCGATCACCATCGAAAATTTCTATAATTTGATTTCATATGATTTCTACGTCAAAATCGAAAATTAAAATTTCCTAAAATAGACGAAAAAAAAACGAAATTTTAGCACATCGAAAGAAATATTTATTTTCATGAGTTAAATTTATTAAATTTTGCGTGTGAACGAGTCGGCTTACCACTTAGGCAAGTCTCGGTGAAATATTTTTTTTAATTTTTGATTAAATAGGGCTAAAGTACATTTCGCGCAAACCGTATTTTCATTCAAAAAGTATGATTCAGAGTATAAACAAGATCGAAGAAACAAAACGAGGACATATATTTGATAAAAGTTAAAGTAGCCCTTCCAAATTTTTTCAGCTAAGGATTCCATAAAATATGTTTGAAAGTTTTTGAACAAGAAATGAGGAAATTTTCAAAATATTTCCAAAATAGTTTCGACCGAAATCCCATCAAAATGTGGTATGATTTTTCAAATATCATATAAAAATATGTGGTCAACTACGCGAAAAGTTAAAGTGGCCATTTTGAAGAGTTTTTTTTCGTTAATTTGAAACAAATACTGTAAAAAAAAATTGATGGAAAAATAAGGCATTTTTTTATAATGCTCGGAACTTTTTTCAAAAATTTCTCATAATTTGTGGCATTTGAAAAGTTTAATTCGAGCTCAAAATTTCTTAAAAGCAATAACTCGAATTTCTTTAGTTACAAAAGTTGCTTGGAGTATGAAACATTACTTTGGTGGTATATTGGAAAAATATAAAACCCAGTGAAAAGTTTTTCATCAAGAGCCCATTCCGTATCTGCCAAAATGCACCGACCCCCTTGATAAAAGAACTCACATTTGAATACAATATATTTTAAATTGGCTATCAAAATTTTTTTATATGGATATAAAAATGGTTATAAACTCTCATAACAGTATAAAAAATGTCGTTTATAGAGGTTTTTGCGATAACATAATGAAAAGCTTTTGTAAAATGAAATTAAAATCTAATTTTCGTGAAGCATATTGTGACAGTTTTGTGACTCAAATTGTGAAACTGCGGTTCATCGGGTGGTTAACCTGATGATCTCTATCCTTGAATACCAAGTTCGAGTTTTTAACGAAATAATTTTTTAGAGCTCTGAAATAAATATTTTTTGCATAATTATCGAATTTTTTTGTATGAATTGTCGTATGTATGAATGCGTCTGATCAAATTACTAACCGGAATGAGTTAATTTGTCACTAAAAAAACGCGAGTGCCTTGTTTTTGCATTTTTGGCCTTCTTAAACCTTATAAATTATATAAGTTATAATACAGAATTACAAGGCAATCTCTAAAAATGTATTATCTATTATTGCGCAGCATGCCCAAAGAAATTATATTATATAAATAGCACGTTTTTGCTTTATACGAGACTAATTTTTTGATGTGAATAGACATGGCCAGGGGAGATAACTTTTGTGATAACGGTTCAAATCTCAGGAAAGTTAGAGGAGCGAGATATTTAGACAATGAGTCGCCTTATCAGTCGCAGTCTCTTCCACACATCTATTCATTTGAGACAATATAATTGAGTTTGAGTCAAACTCTGATATAATAAATTTTTTGATTGCCTGTTATTTTTTTTCGCAGCTTATTGAAATTTAAAGATGAAACTCAATTAGCGATCACCCAATAATTATTTCAGTTTTTTGAGACAAAGTCACTTATGCTGGTTTACAATTTTACCTTTATTTGTATCTCATTTCAATTAGACTGGGCTCAGAGATCCCAAGTCACTTGACCAATTGCCTAAAATGACCCTAAAAGTCTTTGTGTCTGGTCACTAACTGCCAAGGAAACAAGAAGCTTTTGTTAATTGATAATATTTGTGGAGATTATTTCATTGTTGAGTATTTNNGTTCGCGCTTAAGTTTCCGTTTTCCTTGCTGAAATTCAAGTAAATAAGCTGATTAAGAAAATTCATGGAGATTAATTTATAACGATTAATTTTTAGGGTTGGACCGCCAAAGGCTTTGAGAAGGCTGAGACTGATTTAGCTGCTAATCGAAAAACGGAAACAAAGCCACTTCCTGAAGATCGAATTTTTTCAAACTCTTCTGTAACTTTACACGCGTACGGAAATAAAAAATAATATTTTACAAAACACCGTTCACTGCCCCTTAATATGTGCATGATAACTAACGAGTTATTTAACTGTGGCCTCTTATGGCCTTTTCTTGATATTTTATTTTTTTATAGAAATTTTAAGTTTTCCTTATTGTAGGTTAATGTTTTTCATTGTGAAATCTGACCCAAAATTTTTGGTTGATAAGATAATGGGTCCATAATACCTTCTGCCGTGTCTGTGTTTTGAAAATTTGATTGATCAATTTTCAAAAATTTTAGAAGAGAAAACTAAAATGAGTTTTAAAAACCAATTTAAGTCGATTTTCTCTTCAATATTTTGCTATGAAACAAATGTACAATACGTATGAGGGCTATTGGATTTTGTGCGGGTTCCTCCACGGTCAATCATTGGCTCCACGTTAACACGCGCTAATGCGATCGGCTTATAAGTTATAACCCGCACCAGAGCTGAGGCAGCTATCTAAAACTCCCATCTGTATTGTAGGAGAGATAGGTCGGAACTGATACATACGATTTTTCTTTTAAATTTTGGCCAAAATAAAACTTTCCTGGATAAGTTTCACTGCAGAGCCGTTTTTCTCGATTTCTTATTTTTAGCTGAATTCATCAGTTTTTTCAATATCAACCATGAAAAACAGAGTTCCGAAAAAATCCAGCATCATTGAACCCCGGCTCGTATTAACTAGTTAAGAACTATCTCACTGGTTTGAGAGTCCGAAAAACACAAATGCTAATATTTGCCTGCGCTCTTTTATAGCGAAATATATTAAAATAAATAGATCAAAAATGTTTACAGTTTTCTGTAAAACCCTTTCTACAGTTATGCGAAGTTAAGTACATAATGCTTAATTTGCAAGTATAATGCAACTTTTTTTTTAAATAATTTGCATTATTCGAAAAAGCCATTTTTACCAAAACGCGAATCTGTAATCAATATTATTTTTTTTAAGAAAATAAAAAAAATTAACAAAACTGATGATAAATTGGCATACTTTCATTTTTATTCTGTCGATACGTGCACCTCCTTAAAATAAATCAAATTTCCTACTAGAAAACATGATTTTACATCCTGCGAAAAATATTGAACTCGAAATATTCGAATCTCCAGTACCAAATTTGTTTAAAATTCCGCTCATACGTATTTTCACTTTAAAACTTAAAAACGTCGTAAAATAAATATTTCCAAGTTTAACATTTTTACAGACATACACCCGTTATCGTCTTAGCCGCAGCCGATATACTAGAACACATACTGGACTGATATAAAACCAATTATTGATACCACATTAAAATACGTTCCCAAAACTTGAGACAGATGTTTCAATTGAAGATTTAAAATAATGTACACGTAGTTATACGATAGGTCCTACTGGAAAAATATTTTTTTGGAGATTTACCGGCCACTTATTATAGAAACGGGAAACTTGAAGAAACCTTTGTTTATATTATTGTGGTTTTGAGGCATCAAAAAATATATTTGCTATTACAAATTACTGTGATTTCTAGCCAAGCGGACAAAACGGGCAAAACCTACGCATTTTTAATGAAAATCAGATTTGAAGTTAATCTAAGCAGACAAAACGGGGTAAGTCTAAGCGGACGATATTTTATCTCAGTTGCAGCAAACTCATTTTTAGATTTCGGGTTTTCACCGGAATTTATTGGTTTTTCGATAAAAAAACAATAAAAAATTACCGCTAAAATCGTTTCTGCAGTGACACGTCGCTGAAAAAGTTATACTATTGGCCGCTATATTATATAACTTTTCAAGCTTTATAATTTATGGCCAAAAATTTTTAAAAGATGATATGTTTGGGCTTTCAGAAAATTTTTCCAAATAACTGTGTTTTTTGTGTCAATTACCTATCTGACTAACTAAAGATAAGTAATAAATGCAAAACGTCGAAGAAATTACAATTTCACCGAGATTTAATACCCTTGTAAAAAATCAAATCATAGTAGCAATTTTCGAACGTTTCGAATTTATTATTCATTTTCCGGTGATGAGAGCGGTAATTGACACAAAAATACAGTAATTTGACAAATTTTCCGACAGTCCATTTTGCCAAATAACTGTAATTCCATGTTTTAATAGGGAATAAATATGCATTTTAGAAAAAGCTTTTCAATCAATGAAATCGAAAGCCACGTTGTATCAGTAATCGGACCTGAGTGTACACCATACAGGGGGGATACAATGTACGGATTTCACAAAAAATGGCCGCTGAAATCATTGATGGAAACTTTTTTTCTAACAATTTATTGTTCCCACTAATTATTCATTTTGTCACTAGCAACATGCAAAAATTTGCTAAATTTATTTTTTTCCTCTGACGGCTTCTATCACGTGAGAAAAGCGTGGCCATGTGACTAACCTCATTCTATTAACGAATTTAATATGGAACACGACTAATTTTTGGTGATAAATCAATCGGATTCTGGACCGGAAATTCCGGTCCATCATTTTCTTTACTTCGAAAGCAAAATATAGTTTCTAACAAAAAAAAACCCACAGAATTTGGCCACTTTTTTCTGATCGGCTTAGTTATGGTCTCACTGACTGTATAATTCAATTTTATATCCAATTAATAATTATCAACACAAGTGTAGTTTTTGTATAATTTAGAAGTTTCCATTCATTGTCAAATGGAGGGTATTTTAGAGACTCAGCGAAATTTACATGAAGAACGCGAAAGAATCGTCGCAGCGATGGTCGTCGAGAATCTTGAGAAGAAAACTTCGGTTAGAAAAGTTCAATAAAATCAATCTTTATTTCAAATGACTAAAAACCGCCAATGAGAAAAATTGTATGTTTTGACCCAAAAACAAATCTTTAAACCAAAATTCAAAATTATTGAGACTAGAAATTTTTTTCTCCTGGAGGTGAAAAATGTGATAATAAAGTGTCGAATTACAAAATTTTTTTCATTTTTCTTAGAATTGATTTAAATTCACTGTTTTTAAACAATAATGAATTTCGTTTTAAACGTAATGATTGGTCATTAGTTTCCTTAATTTTAAAAATTTGAATCTGTGATATATGATATATCATATATCGCTTTATTAATGACAAAAAATTAAATCTTAGTTTCAAATTTCAATTTTTAAATGAAACTTAAGTGAAACTTAAAAGTATTCGCATCAAAAAAGCAAATTTTGGTGTCGAAATTCGAAAAAAATTTTTCCGATAAACATGATATTTTCGATTAAAATTTAATTTGCAGAGTCTAATTTTTGGATCAATCAAAATAGTTGGATCGATCTTGCCTTGCAAATCCTTTTTAGAACCTATTTTTTTATACAACTTTTGTTATTTTCAATGTTTTTAATGAATTTTCATCGTATATTTTTCATAGCTAAATTATTATTTATTTATACTTCAAATATCTTTTAAAATTCAAAACGGATCTGACTTGGGTAAAATTGGATAAACGTACGACTTTAAGATATTTTTATATCACCACTGTCTAACTAGATGGTTAGAACCTTCCGAAGATGGCAACTTCATAAACACATCCTTGAATATAAAGGACGACCATCCACAAGTGCCCATTTAAATCGTTGGTTTTCAAATATATTGATAAGTTACCGTTTATGGGGTGGTCGTCGCTAAATGACGCAAGAAAAATCCTTGATATTATGCTTTTTCATGACAATATGGACAATCATAAGCATTTTTGTACTCGCTTTATTATGATTCATATTCAGGAAAGCTCTTTTTTATGGTTTCAAAAATATTTTGTAAGTTGAAATTTTCTTGATTTTTGCAACAAACAAGAGACAAATTAAAGCACCGAAAAAGCTGATTTAGGTGTCGAATGATTTTTAATAATTTCTAGTTTGTCTGATTTTTAAGATCTCGTTCGTCTGAGAAGATAAAACCACAAATGTTCCAAAGATCACTGTTATTTTAAAATACCTTAATGGTATAGCGAGTATCAACAATTTAAATTTATTTTTTCTTCGTTTTCGAGCTATTTTCGTTGGAACTGAAGGCTAAAGCCCTAAATTAAGAATTTTCGATGGAAAAAAAGTCACAAATTCCCAAGAAATACCTCAAATTAAAAAAAGACTTTTTTCGTAAAATATGTGTCAAAATAGCCTAGGATTTTGCTAAGGACAATTTAGGAAAATCTCACCTATTGTTATAGACAGAAACCACAGTAAAAAATGCAATTCAACTTCAAAAATTAATAAAAAATATTTAGCATCGTGATCAAGTGAACTCTGATCACCGAATCCGTAATCTCCTCGATCGCTCAATGCGTTCTGCCAGGCGATTGGACAATCTCTACAACGACGACGACCAAATGCGTAAGGAAGAAATTAACAAGATTGCGGGACCCAACGAATTTACCGAATTTTATTCCCGATTGCGACAAATAAAAGAATTTCATCGAATCAGACCGGAGGATGTCGCAAAACCACTCTCTTTTGAGTTCGAACAAATGAATATTATGGTTAGACAGAATGAAGACTTACCGAGTAAGTAGATTTATTACTGTTTTGCATCTTATTTCGAGCCAAGAGACCTGGAAAATTTGGGCACCAAGATAATATTTGAAGGGGCACATTTTCTTACATGTGTCGAATTAGCATTTCAAGATGAGATCAAATTTATTAACAAAATTTACCACCACCAATAATTTGATTAATGCATAACTTTTTTTTCAAGAAAAATTCTAATTTTTTCGAGATGTCTATTTGAAAATTGAATTATTGCGGTTTCAATTATAACTATAGTGTAGAGTCTAGACTATTTTTTTCAAGAAAATTACAATTTTTTGGAGATGTCAATTTCAAAATTGAATTATTTGGGTGCCAATTATAACGATAGAATATAGATTTTCTACTTAAATAACGGCGGTGGCACATTTCTCATACATATGTTTTATGCGAATTATGTGGAAAATTAAATTTCATCGTCAAATTATAAAATTTTCTTAAGTAAGAAATGATAGTTATCATCATCTTTAATTTTACGCGCAGCAGGTATCGGTTAAATGGATGCAAGGGAAATATTCCATTTGGCCAAAAATTATTATTTTTGGAAGAAAATTGAAATTTTATGACGATTGGATTGAAAATTGAAATTTTTTGGAGATTTCAATTTTCAAATTTAATTGTTTAGGTGTCAATAATAGTAAAATGTAATGGAGGTAGCACATTTTTCATACATATATTTAATTAATTGGAAAATTTAATTGCATCGTCAAATTATTAAATTTTCTTAATTTCATTATCTTCAGTTCTACTTGTAGCACTTATCGGTTAAATAGAAGCAAGTGAAATATGTCCAAGCCAAAAATTCTAAAATGATTATTTTTGGAAGTAAATTGACATTTTTTAGGAGATGTCATGGGACATGTCAATTGGCAAATTGAATTATTTTTGTGTCATTTTAAGTTCAATTTGCAAACGTTTTGTTTATTTTAGCATAAATGTTAGAAAAATATACCAGGTTCAAAAATGCAAAATATTTTGGATTATTTTTTTGGGAAAATTCAATTTTTCGAATCTCATTTTGACATTGGATTATAGATCTCGAAAATTTAGAAAAAAACGTTTTAGATACATGAGTTTTTAGAAAAATATACCAAAGCCGAAATAATGTTCTGTCACAAGATCTGAACTTTATAAATGTAACCTTAAAATACAGTGTTTTAAGTAAAAATTATAGCCAGAGTTTGGTTAAATTTTGTGAAAGAAGCAATGAGTAAAACGTGGTCTAAAAATTATAACTGTCAATTTATTTTCAATACCATAATAATATAGCGGATATTATATTACAAATTTTTTCCTTCGTTTTTTGAGCTATTTTTCTAAAATCTTCAAAGTACAAAACGGGAAAATCAAACATTTACTAATAAAAAAACTAGACGAAAGTACTTTTTCCAATGTCAAAATAAGCTCTCAGAATTTAAATTTTCACCTTCAAAATAGCAAATAGTTCGCATTTTTCCACCAAGACCTTGCACTTCACATAACTTTGAAATGCAAACGATAGAAGCAAATTTCTTGAGAAAATATTCTCTAGCAGATGCTTTTGAATGAAATTGGACCACCTAGCAGGCTTAGTAGAAATATGTATATAATTAAATAAGTGGCTTCTCATGAAATTATTGATTAAAGTTGCACGTATGGATAATTTTAGATGTCTAATTTGATAACCTGAAAAATCACTCGACTTTTTATCTCGGAGTATTTTGAAATATGTTTACAGTTGAATTCTATTTATAATTTTTTTATAAATTTTCTTTATTAATTTTAATTTTTGTTTATAATATTCGCCCAAAAGACTTCTTAGGTGAACTGAATACAAGATTTTTGTACTAAGAATTTGTATTCAGTTCACTGAAGAAGCTCTCTGGGAGAAAATTATGAGCAAAAATAAATTTTAATTAAGAAAATGTATATAAAACTATCATGCAATCGCAAAAATCAACAAATAAATTCTATTTATACCCATTTTGTCAGAAAATGCCTTGGAAATATTTTTTCATTTATAGTTATCAATAAGAGCGTTTGTATTTATATTGTGATTTTAAAGTGGAAACCACTGTATCATAACAATTAGTTTAATGGCATTAATCTGGTATCATCTGCCAAAGCTTAGTCTTTTATAAACAATGTCAAAACTCAAGTTTTGAGGACAGCTAAAATTTCAGATAGTGAAATTCTTAGTCTAAACATGAAGATGAAAATTCATTGCATGTCATTTTTATGGCAGTGTTAGTCAAGTATCGATTATGGACTTATTAAGTAATCTTTGTAATTTTAACCAGTTTGTGGGGTTAAAAAGAGGGTAAAATTTGATAACTTATGATGGTTTAACTACCCATTTTACTTTAGTAGTTAACTATTTTTATTTGACAGCTAACTTTTCTGATACGTTGCAACCCAAATTTTAATTTTTGAAATTTGACACCTATTTTTTAATTAAAAATTTACAATTCATACCAAAAATAAATAAATAACATTGAACGAATATTTCTAACAAAATTTTAACTTAAGTAAACATATTTTTACATCAATGTTTCCCACAAAATTTTATTTTATTCTAATTTATTTAAAAATTTCTGTTTGACACAAAAATTTTGCAATTTGACACCGATTTTTAACAGTACTTTTTTAACATTAGATTTTAATAGAACACGAAGGGGTTCTAATTTTAGCCAGTTTTATAAAATGAATAATAAAAAAATCATAATTGTATCATGTTTTAAGTATAGCATGAACCTATTTATACCAAAGAAGCTAAAAATTAGATTTTTTTTAATTTATTTATAGCTGAATCTCTACACTGTAGGTAAATTTTGAATTTATTTAGAACACGCAATATAAAGTCCGATCAAATAAACATGAAGATTACAAATTTCTTTTCACTTTGTCATTTTATTCGAGTGTCCGTTATGATCATTATTGGGTAATTTTTTCAATCTTAATCAGTTTTCAAGATATGTAACGTCCTTATCACAGAGGTTGATATATTTTTGATGACTTTATAATACTTCGAATCTGTAATTTGTTTCGTGATTTAAAATTCTAAATGATACACTTAAAGCGTGCGTTATTATGTGCTTATTCCCAGAACGACTTTTTCAATTAGCTTTCGATTTTAGGCGAAGTCTAAGTGGTAGCAATTGATAAAAAGTGTCGGGTAGACAAATTTATAATTCGATTACAATATATCCGACAGGTAGACGCAGTCTATCTCAGGACCGTAACCGATATTGGCACTGATTCATGATTATACAATAGACTATAAACTAGTCTACTGTGTTTAACATGTAAAACGATGGAAAATTTGTGAAACGAATTAATGAAAACGAGTTTGAAAAACAAATCGAACTTATTTTAAAACAAAAAATGCAACAAATTTATGGATATTATTTGTCAAACATTTTAGTGGTATATTGGAAAAATTTCACTTACGGTTTAACGGTTTTAGCGGTTTAACTAAAACGGACTCTTTGAAATAATTCCCACGAAATACTTCCATAGACTTAAATTTTCAATAATAAAAGCAAAATTGCATGATATAATATAGCTCGATGTTGTTAGATTTATTGAGCTAAAAATTGAAAACCTTATTTTGTTCAAATTTAAGCCAAAAAAATTGAATTGTATATTATTTTTTGGATAAATTATTCAAACCGTTAAAGAGACACGTTAAGAGACACCTTTTAACCTCCAAACCGTTGTAGAAAATTTTCCCGTTTGATACTCCTAAAAGTAAAAGAAATTAATACAAGCAGGTGCTAGGGAGGTTAAATGTATTAAAATTTTATTTTTAATACCCTAAGCACTGAATCATTCTAACGAAATAAAATGGATTTAACAACAACAGAAAAACGGATTTAGCCACACCAACAAACGGAGTTAACCACAACAAACAGTATGTTATGGCGGATGAATTATTTTGCAACAAATACTAATTCCTACCGATTTTTTTAATTTAAAAATATACTTGCTTTGCCTATCAAACAAGTTAACTAATCTACGGGCATTGAACAATGCAAAACTCGTCTAAAAGATTAAAATTACGAAATTATATATATAATTTGATGACACCAGCTTATTCTAAGAGGTTTACAAATTAGGCTTGTGCATTCGAGGGTGATCGGAATAATATTTCATAATGTGAGCAAATTGACTCTTTTCATAATCAGATTAGGCTCTAGGTTGTTTTATAATTCTACATTTCCTTGAACCGAGGAGTACATGAGGCGTTAGAATGACATGTTAACTCTATTGGCTGTAGGGTGTGTCGACTTGTATTCTTTGAATTGCGAGGAGGGTTATTATGTTGTCTCATTAACGCCCTTTGTTTGAATATATTATAGACGCTAGCAAAAAATCATGAAATTCCTAATTTCCACTGTTTTTGGATAACCACTTTGTTCGCTGGTAAGACAGAAATGTAATAAAATTGGCATTCCATCGAGAGCGATTTCCTAAATCAGTAATAAAGAAGATATTTCTCGATTTTTCGGGTCTAGTGAGAACAAAATTTATTATTTTTAAGACAAAATTTAAAAAAAAAACACTTTATTTCGAACTGACGGAATGTAAAATTTTAACTCCTGATCTTAGTTTTTAGCTCAAAACTTATTAACACCGATGATTGTTCTATGATCATCTAAATTTGTTTAACACCTACGTGTTTGTAAATTCGAACGTTTTGATTAGCGGAGCTTCGTTTCTGCAACAAACTAAGATCGGGAGCAAAAATTACACATACATGTACATTTCTTCATCGACATCATTGGCTGTACTTTCGGTGTTGTTTTATCACTCATTTTATATGCTTATATGAGTTATCAATGATATTTGTATCACGTTAGGTTCTTCGAAATATAATCTAGTGCCATATCTAGAATTTAAAAATGTAATAATATGTTACAAACGCTTTAATTAATTTGATTCAAACGCCATAATAATTGGGAGCAATTCTTGAAATCAGATAAAAAAGTTCGTTAGAAAAAAATTTCTGCAAATCTGCCTTTTGGGGCCTTTAAAAAAATATCAATAAGTTCATAAAGGAGCTTTTTTACTGTTCCAGTTAGGGACACATTGACCGACCCTAAAAAAGTTAGGGGTGTTCCAGTTATTGAGCAAGGACTGTACTGTATATTTTCTAACTTATTCTAAAAACTCGACAAAACTTTAATATTTTCGTTCATATCAAGTTTTAAGAAAACGGAATCTTTTTAGGTCATAATTCATGGTACATGGTAAATTATGTTTCAGCTTATAAAATATTGGTTTAGCCTTTAAACGTACATGAACGTTTAATTTATTATTGTCATACATTTTTTTAAAGGGGGGCTAAAATTCCATAAACTATTTATTGCGAATGGCCGTTTAGAAGAAAATTTTAGCAACCCTCTCAAAAAACGTTTTTTTATTTTTATTCCAATAAGAAATTAAACGTCCTTGTATTTTTAAAGGGTAAACCAATGTTTTTTAAACGGAAACATAATTGACCATGTTAATTATTTCCTCGTTGAGTATTATCCTATTTAAGTTATCAACTTTTATTTAGAAAAAGAAGCGTCAGATTAAACATTTTTATATGGTTTAACAAATTATCAAGTCAGCAACTTACATCGGCTGATTTTGCAGAAATTATTCATATTCGGAGCGTCAAGTTAAAGAACAAAAAAGTGAAACTATAGCCCCGGCTGAGTGGATTCTTGACCACTAAATTTTTATTTTTTAAAATCCGTGTATTTTTCGCAGAAGAAACAATTTACGTCATTGTTGAGGGGCTCACTATGATAGATTTGTAAGTTATATATTAAAGTCCTTTCTTTAAGTCGCCATGTATATTATATAACTAAAGTTTTGAAAGTAATGAAGTAAAAATATCACATTAAATCGAAAGTGCAACATACACAAAAGTTGGTTCTAAAGCGGAAAGAGGGCTTCAAGTTAAGACATTCGGTTTTGAATAGAAGAAGACTCCATGAAATATTTTATTTACAATAATTCGCATGTTTGTGATAAATTTTCTATCGAACATTCTTTTAAAATATTTTACTGTACTTCAAGAATATACCCGCCATCATAATCAGCAGACATCCTAACATTTTGTGTCACTATTTTATTCTGAAGAGATTTAGTACTACTTTTAATCAGACGACAATGTAAAACATTTAGCTTAGCCGGAAAGAGTTCTAAATTTTAGAACATTAATTTATTGATACTTCAAGATACCGCATTTTAATAAAATAAAAATGTTTCTTTTAGACATGTTATCTTAAATGTGATCATGTTCGCTCGGTTCATATAGGGTGTTATAAGTGACCACAATCTTAATCCCCTTTGAACGTAAGAACAACCTTTTTTAAGCCAAATCAGCTAAATTGGATGATGTTTAGAATGTCACATAGTTTTTTGAATAAGATCAGTCTGTCACTTAAAAATGATTAAATAATATTTGTCAAATACAGTTTCTGACACTTGAAAATTATATAACCAATATTTTTTCTGGGGTTTCTGAGTCGATATTAGTAAAGAGGAGGTTAGTTGCGACGAACTTATTTTATAAGATCGCTAAAAAATTCCAAAAAGGAAAAGTGAGATTCAATTCTTTGCGCTCTTAAATTTGTATGTTTATGGAATGGAATGTTCAAAAAACGCGTAGGCGTGTAGTCAAAAATATAAGATTGTGTACAATGTGTAGTAAAACATTACACTTATAATTCCATTTACTTTATGTGTAATGTACCGATCAGAAAATGTTAAATGGTTATTGGTATCTTTTTTCACTATGTTTCACCTTCAAAAATAGGAAGGTTTTAATGAACGCCCTTTGGCTGACATGATCAGTAATGATAACTTTCAATCGAATATATTCCTCGTTAGATGCTCCAAAAAGATAAAAATCTATCAATTCGCACGTTCGTCCCGAAAAAACTAAAAGGTCCTACATCGAAAACCCGGAATCATAATATGATAAAGTTTTGCCGCATTAAAGCGGGCAAAACCCTGAGTCCGTTAAAAACTAACCGCGATCTATATCTCTTTTGAACATAAAATTAACTGAAAAAGTTTTCTAATACTGATCCCCTAATTGGCTGGTTTTTAGAACACCCTCTAATTTGGTTTGCAATTGAAAAGACAAAATTGCAAAATTTTCACGGTAACTGACCATGGCACTTTTAATAATTGAATGATTTTAAGAGAGGTACTCTTTATCCGAGTTATAAATTTACACGGTTTGTCAATATATTTTTCGCCATATTAATACGGATCGACCACCAATCAATTAAATTTCGTTAAATTTTATGCTCAGTTCATAAAGAAAATACAGCTTTAGAGTCTAAACTTTAGACCCAGAATAATTCAAAATTGTTATTTTGATGTTTTTTTTGTGAATGACCTTAAATGTCAAATTGATAAGAGATATTAATGATTCATTGCATGATTTTGAGGAGTTTTAAAAAACTGTTCAAAAAACGATTACAGATACCTTAAAATATATTACAGCATATTGTATTTAGTAGGACGCGTCCTCAGGATTTTATAAGTACTGTCCCTTAAAAAGTACCTTACTGTTCGCTAAAAATACGCCATGGTACGAGACGTATGATACATATCATATGTTACATATGTATTATACCAGGACATCCTTTTAAAGTACAGTTAAGTCATTGTCGTGGGACAGAACTTTAAAAATCTTTCGGACGCGTCCTTCTAGATACAATTTACTGTAACTGATTGAGGAGAAATGGTACAAATCCAGTAGTATCAATATCCTTCTTTTGAAGAAATTATATTATGCAATTGAGATTAGGTTTCGGGATGATTAGTTATTGGGATTTTTTACAAATGATATCACTATCGTAATCTTAACATTATATGAGGTTTATGTCGGGGGGGTTATAGTTGTATGAAAATTAAACACTCATTAATGATGAATCATAAAGCTAAGTTTTTCAACTAAACCCGATTTCAAAATTAACATGCTTCTTAAAATTTATTTGATTCGTATTATCATAGGAACTAATGTAACTCAATTGAATTTCTCCAATTTTTATGCACGAGTTCCATTAACATAAAGCAAATTGAAAAAGCTTTGTAAATATTGTAAAGATATATTTGATATTTTGCAATCGAAAACTGCTACTTAATCCTTGTTGCACGGCTCGTTCACGCGTGGCTGTAAAAATATCGTATAATTAATTTTATTAGACTGTACAGACCTCAATCCGAATTATTCATTAGTTGACTAAGGAAGACGAATAGAAAGTGCTTTGAATCATAAACCGAATTATTTTTGAAAAGATTTTGGTTTATCAATTTTTCCGTTCTTCCATGGCCAAATAATTTGTCGGCCTTTTATAGAATTGGATTTATATTTATAGGAGTTTCCAGGCTATATTCAAATTTTATTGCAGATTTCAACAGACAACCAAAAATCAACTTTTATACTTTGCCCAAAAGTTTTTTTTTCTCATTTAAAAACGGTAATGCGATGTTTTCGGTCGAAACCAAGTGTTTTCAAACTTTTTGTATCTGAGGATATTTGGGCAAATGTGAATATAATTGATAAGAAGAACAGCTCACTAGCCTTTAAACGACCAAAGTAAAACATGAGAATTGATAATTAACTCTTTCAAAATTTTTTCTTTTCCACCCTAAGCGAAAAATAAACAACCAGCAGGATCTCGAATCCGATAATCATTTTATTTCAAATCTGCCTATTATCCCATTAAGAAACGTTTCAAAAACTTAGAAGAAATTGTCGACTCTCAAAGTCAATTAAATCCACCTCCTATGTTTATAAATATAGCTGTTTGTTTTTGTTGAAGACAATTCGCCAATTTATATTTTCGAACCTAAAATTCGTCGAACATCATTCTGAGGTTTTTTCCTCACGAAAACAAGTGGTATATTATATTTAAGACGCATAATCGCATTTAAACTTATTTTTCCTGTTCTTATGTTAATTTTTCTGAAAAAAGATTAAGACAATTGAATTTGTTTTTTGCGCCCATTTTCCATAAAGGCTGATGAAAATAAAGTTTCAATTTTTATTAAATTTGTTTAAAAAAAGTTTTTCCGCTAAATCTATCCGATGATTTTCTGATGGGAAGCTTGCGAAAAAAATACTACCTAACTGTCATCATAAATAACCTAAAATTCCGGACAATTTTTACGTCATGGACACAAAAGAGAGAGATAAGGTTCTAAAATTTAGCAACTTAATGTTATTGATACTTCAAGATACCCGCATTTTAAAAAATAAAAATGTTTCTTTAGACATGTTATCTTAAATGTGATCATGTTCGCTCGGTATATATAGGGTGTTATAAGTGACCACAATCTTAATCCCTTTGAACGTAAGAACAACCTTTTTAAGACCAATCAGCTAAATTGGATGATGTTTAGAATGTAACATAGTTTTTTGAATAAGATCAGTCTGTCACTTAAATGATGTTAAATATATTTGTCAAATACAGTTTCTGACACTTGAAAATTATATAACAATATTTTTTCTGGGGTTTCTGATCGATATTATAAAGAGAAGGTTAGTTGCGACGAAACTTATTTTATAAGATCGCTAAAAAATTCCAAAAAGAAAAGTGAGATTTAATTCTTTGCGCTCTTAAATTTGTATGTTTATGGAATGGAATGTTTCAAAAACGCTTAGGCGTGTAGTCAAAAATATAAGATTGTGTACAATGTGTAGTAAACATTACACTTATAATTCCATTTACTTATGTGTAATGTACCGACAAAAATGTTAAATGGTTATTGGTATCTTTTTTCACTATGTTTCACCTCACAAAATAGGAAGGTTTTATGAACGCCATTTTTCTCTGGAACTTTAATTTATTCACTAAGATCCAAAACATTTCTTGAACGTTTAGTTCCATTTTAATTTTCAAATTCTGCCTTTGGCTGACATGATCAGTAATGATAACTTTCAATCGAATATATTCCTCGTTAAGCTGCTCAAAAAGATAAAAATCTATCAATTCGCACGTTCGTCCCGAAAAAACTAAAGGGTCCTACATCGAAACGCGAATCATAATATGATAAAGTTTTGCCGCATTAAAGCGGGCAAAACCCTGAGTCCGTTAAACTAACCGCGATCTATATCTCTTTTGACATAGAATTAACTGAAAAAGTTTTCTAATACTGATCCCTAATTGGCTGGTTTTTTAGAACACCCTCTAATTTGGTTTGCAATTGAAAGGACAAAATTGCAATTTTTCACGGTAACTGACCATGGCACTTTTAATAATGAATGATTTTAAGAGAGGTACTCTTTATCCGAGTTATAAATTACACGGTTTGTCAATATATTTTCGCCATATTAATACGGGTCGACACCAATCAATTAAATTTCGTTAAATTTTATGCTCAGTTCATAAGAAAATACAGCTTAGAGTCTAAAGTTTAGACCCAGAATAATTCAAAATTGTTATTTTGATGTTTTTTTTGTGAATGACCTTAAAGTAAAATTGATAAGAGATATTAATGATTCATCATGATGATTTTGAGGATTTTAAAAAACTGTTAAAAACGATTACAGATACCAAAAAATATATTACAGCATATTGTATCTAGTAGGACGCGTCCTCATGATTTTATAAGTACTGTCCCTTAAAAAGTACCTTACTGTTCGCTAAAAATACGCCAGTAGGAGACGTATGTTACATATCATATGTTACATATGTATTATACCAGGACATCCTTTAAAGTACAGTTAGTCATTGTCGTGGGACAGAACTTTAAAAATCTTCGGACGCGTCCTTCTAGATACAATTTACTGTAACTGATTGAGAAGAAATGGTACAAATCCGTAGTATTAATATCCTTCTTTGTAAAGAAATTATATTATGCAATTGAGAAAGGTTTTGGGATAATTAGTTATTGGTATTTTTACGATGATATCACTACTGTAATCTTAACATAATATGAGGTTATGTCGGGGGTTATAGTTTGTAGAAATTAAACACTCATTAATGAGAATCATAAAGCTAAGTTTTTCAACTAACCCGATTTCAAAATAAACATGCTTCTTAAAATTATTTGATTCGTATTATCATAGGACAAATGTAACTCAATTGATTTCTCCAATTTTATGCACGAGTTCCATTAACATAAAGCAAATTGAAAAAGCTTTGTAAATATTGTAAAAATATATTTGATATTTTGCAATCGAAAACTGCTACTTAATCCTTGTTGCACGGCTCGTTCACGCGTGGCTGTAAAAATATATCGTATAATTAATTTATTAGACTGTACAGACCTCAATCCGAATATTCATTAGTTGACTAGGAAGACGAATAGAAAGTGCTTTGAATCAAAACGAATTATTTTTGAAAAAATTTTGGTTTATTAATTTTTCCGTTCTTCCATTGCCAAATAATTTGTCGGCCTTTTATAGAATTTGATTTATATTTATAGGAGGTTCCAGGCTATATTCAAATTTTATTGCAGATTTCAACAGACACCAAAAATCAACTTTTATACTTTGCCCAAAAGTTTTTTCTCATTTAAAAACGTAATGCGATGTTTTCGGTCGAAACCAAGTGTTTTCAAACTTTTTGTATCTGAGGATATTTGGGCAAATGTGAATATAATTGATAAGAAGAACAGCTCACTAGCCTTTAAACGACCAAAGTAAAACATGAGAATTGATAATTAACTCTTTCAAATTTTTTTCTTTTCCACCCTAAGCGAAAAATAAACAACCAGCAGGATCTCGAATCCGATAATCATTTTATTTCAAAGCCTATTATCCCATAAGAAACGTTTCAAAAACTTAGAAAAATTGTCGACTCTCAAAGTCAATTAAATCCACCTCATATGTTTATAAATATAGCTGTTTGTTTTTGTGAAGACAATTCGCCAATTTATATTTTCGAACTTAAAATTCGTCGAACATCATTCTGAGGTTTTTCCTCACGAAAACAAGTGGTATATTTATATTAAGACGCATAATCGCATTTAAACTTATTTTTCCTGTTCTTATGTTAATTTTTCTGAAAAAAGATTAAGACAATTGAATTTTTTTTTCGCCCATTTTCCATAAAGGCTGATGAAAATAAAGTTTCAATTTTTTTAAATTTGTTTTTGCTTGCGAAAAAATACTACCTAATGTCATCATAATTACCTAAAATTCCGGACAATTTTTACGTCATGGTGTTTTTAAGTATTCTAGGTATGTCAGTAGAGAGAATATAAAAAGGCTCGCTTTCTACTTCAAAACCACTACTGTACTTAACTTAAAATAACATCGTCAATAAACTTAGGGCGATCAATTTGTAAATTTTGCTCCAACATTTGCCCGCGTTTGAATAATCCCTTTCAACCCCAAAATTCGTCGAACCTTTGAGGTTTTTCACACGAAAGCTAGTGGTGTATTTTGTTAAAGACGCATAATCGAATTTTAACCGTCGGCGTTGTTGCGACACAAATTGAAAGGATTAGTCCTTGAATTTAACCATTGGCGTTTGGTGATGAACTTTTTAATAAGAAGACAGAGTGTTTGCATAAGATAGTCTTCATCGGATACTGAAGGCGGAAATATGACTTGAACGATAAATAAATGAATCTAAAATTGCCTTTAAATACACGGGGAGGAATATATCTATATCCTTAGTACATCCTAAGTAAAACATCTTAAATATTCCGATTCCACTTACTCACTTTTTCTTCAAGGGATTTGTGGTTGTGTTGTTACTGTATTCGAATCAACGATATTTTTAAGAAAAAATATGCACATTTAAAACTTACATTTCAAGCTTTTGAATTTGTTTTAAGTTAAATTTTCTATTGTGAAATTTTCCAACTTAGAAAATTTCACCGAATCTACATAAAATTAATGAAAAACCGTAAAAGTCTGTTAGAAAAATTTAAATGGTGAAGTTCAAGTCTTGAATAAATCAGTTTTCTGTATTCTGCAGTTATTAGAATTTAAGCTTTGTTGTCAAAATACCGATCTGATAATTTGACAAGAAAATCGTATTTTGTCCCGAAATATTTCAGTTGCAAATTTATGATCGGTCTATTTGGAATTTGTGTTGAATTCTAATAAAATTACCTAACGTTGCCTAAATGTTTTTCACACGCCACGCTTTTGAATCCGCGCCTGTGATTGGCTGGTACTAAATAAACAATTACGGTGCGTAGGATGGTAAACTAGCCCGATCGAGTGCTTCTCATTTAGCGATCAACTTTATACAGACATGTAAAGGGCACAATTTTTAAACTTCGGAAACAGCGTTTTTAATGAAAATAAGTGGGGCAAACCCGATAAAAATTCTGGGTGTTGAATATAAAATTTGCAATTCTTTCTTTCCATGAATGTGCTCGACGAGAAAATTATAAAATCCAACGGAAAACGTTCAAGAAATCGTCCAGGAGCTTTTTCAATCCCAGATTTTTATTGCTAGACAAACTTGTACAATAAAATTATTTTTTTTAATTCGTATAGCTTATGTAAACAGCAAACGCAACAATCAAAAATTGACTGGCGAAAAACTTGCACACACGAAATTTCTATCCTGATTATACGTTCATAATAATTTACAAGAATCATTCCGTCGGCAAATCATAATTTATCGACTATCGCCCATGGAACTACGCGCTAAAAGTCTAGTAGAATGTGCAGACCAAAAAAACATCTCGAATTTTACACATGTTCGTTTCTTGCCTAACATTCACGTAAAAATGCTTCAAACATACTAGAATTTTCGAAGTTTTTATTTTCAGCCTGCTAAACCAGAATCAAAAAGTGAGATTCAATTTATGCAATAGGAAATGGTTTTAAATATTCAAAAATTAAGATCAATGAGAAAAAATTTGGAAAAAAATGTCTAATGTTTGGCAAACAATGATTTCCCAAACAGTTCACATTCTGCAGATCGAGTTCTTGAGGTCAAAAATTTTGATTAAATTGGGTAATACTTGACGTACTCAATTTCTTCAGTAGGATAAATAACCACAATTAAATCCGCTACAGGTTTTTCTATCCAGGTAAACCATTGGAACAGAACTAAAGCCTAAACAACCCTAGATTTAAACTCTTGAAAAAAAATTGCTATCCATGAAATTTCCAGTGAATTCCTTCGGAAGAGTAATCTAACAAGTTTTGGTTATATCTAAAAGATAAATGAACGTTATCAAGCTGGATAATTTCTTCGGAATGACACAAAAATAAGAAACAACGTCATCGAAAATCCCCAACTTTTTCGAGCTAGATTCATTTTCAAATTACAAACCAATTAAAGCACTTTTCAATACTAAATAGTATTCCAACATCAATACTGTAAGGCGCAACATTGAATGAATTTTTATGAAATTCATTGAGCGTTTTTTTAACAATAATCGTTTAATTTTATAGTTCCAAAACTAAAACATACACAAATTGTAAAGGGNTCATAAATAACCTAAAATTCCGGACAATTTTTACGTCATGGTGTTTTTAAGTATTCTAGGTATGTCAGTAGAGAGAATATAAAAAGGCTCGCTTTCTACTTCAAAAACACTACTGTACTTAACTTAAAATAACATCGTCAATAAACTTAGGGCGATCATTTGTAAATTTTGCTCAACATTTGCCCGCGTTTGAATAATCCCTTTCAACCCCAAAATTCGTCGAACACCTCTTTGAGGTTTTTCACACGAAAGCTAGTGGTGTATTTTGTTAAAGACGCATAATCGAATTTTAACCGTCGGCGTTGTTGCGACACAATCTGAAAGGATTAGTCCTTGAATTTAACCCATTGGCGTTTGGTGATGAACTTTTTAATTAAGAAGACAGAGTGTTTGCATAAGATAGTCTTCATCGGATACTTGAAGGCGGAAATATGACTTGAACGATAAATAAATGATATCTAAAATTTTGCCCTTTAAATACACGGGGAGGAGATATACTATATCCTTAGTACATCCTAAGTAAACATCCTTAAATATTCCGATTCCACTTACTCACTTTTTCTTCAAGGGATTTGTGGTTGTTTTGTTACTGTATTCGAATCAACGATATTTTTTAAGAAAAAATATGCACATTTAAACTTACATTTCAAGCTTTTGAATCTTGTTTTAAGTTAAATTTTCTATTGTGAAATTTTCCAACTTAGAAAATTTCACCGAATCTACATAAAATTAATGAAAAACCGTAAAAGTCTGTTAGAAAAATTTAAATGGTGAAGTTCAAGTCTTGAATAAATCAGTTTCTGTATTCTGCAGTTATTAGAATTTAAGCTTTGTTGTCAAAATACCGTCTGATTTAATTTGACAAGAAAATCGTATTTTGTCCCGAATATTTCAGTTGCAAATTTTATGATCGGTCTATTTGGAATTTGTGTTGAATTCTAATAAAATTACCTAACGTTGCCTAAATGTTTTTCACACGCCACGCTTTTGAATCCGCGCCTGTGATTGGCTGGTCATAAATAAACAATACGGTGCGTAGGATGGTAAACTAGCCCGATCGAGTGCTTCTCATTTAGCGATCAACTTTATACAGACATGTAAAGGGCACAATTTTTAAACTTCGGAAACGAGTTTTTAATGAAAATAAGTGGGGCAAACCCAGATAAAAATTTTCTGGGTGTTGAATATAAAATTGCAATTCTTTCTTTCCATGAATGTGCTCGACGAGAAAATTATAAAATCCAACGGAAAACGTTCAAGAAATCGTCCAGGAGCTTTTTCAATCCCAGATTTTATTGCATGACAAACTTGTACAATAAATTATTTTTTTTAATTCGTATATATAATATAACGCCAAAACCTACGCAATTTCAGGATTTTTAGCTAAAATACTTCCAGTGCTCATTTCGCCGAACCGCCAACCTATTTTAGGTTTTCATTACAAATTACTTTGACTACGGTTTTAAAAATTGAATTTCAAAAATCTTCTTTTTTAAGCCAATATCGCCGAAATTAAACAAAAAAGTTTCGGCGATAAAAAGCCCCCCTTGTATTTGAAAAATCTTATAATTCAAAGAATACCGCAGTTTTTGTTTAAGCTATTTCGAGCCATATATTCGCAAATTTTCATTCTGAAGCTATCTAATGCCAAAAAAAGTGTTCTTCTCAAACAAGTTCATAATTCGCTGAACCCAACAGTTTTTGTCACAAATAATTCAAGGAAATATTCCAGATATCTGTTGTTTAGCGTTCAAGCTACATTTCCGCCCAATTATTATGTGGTGACTTCTAATTCAAAACACAGTTTATTCTAAACAAGTTCATCTTGAATAACCGTCGGACACTTATTATAAACATCCTTCATACATTGTATCCAGTAATAATATTTCTGGGTTTATAACTTAAAATCAAATAAGATATTTATGTTTTTCCTAAAAATATTGAAAAATCCAAGAATTTCCTTAGACATTTTATCTTATAACTTATAAATGTGAAATGCAAGCTGATTTCGAGCACTTTGAAATTTTCATGACGTTTTTAATAATTCAGTTATGAATTGAGTTCAAATGTATATACCCTCATACCTTGAACGTCTTTATTTGCAGTGATCATCCAGTATCATATAAGTTATAACATACTGTTTGTTCCCTACAAATCAGGTCGTTCAGTTTATTAGAGTAAAAACATTTAAATTCAATTCATAACTGAATCATTGAAAAAATTTATGACAATTTTTAAGTGCTTATTATAAGTAAGATTCATACGACGCGATTTAGTCTGTTATGAGTCTGACTCATAACTTATGACGCTATTTTCCGCTGATACGCACAATATTTTCTGAATGTCATATGCTTTTTGGACTTAAAGTTCCAAAAACGATGAGTTTAGTTAGAAATAAGCACTTAACTCATCGATTTTGAAATTTTAAGGGGGTGGTAGTCGCAAAAACGTGGTTTTATAATTGATTTTGCGAGTTAAATAAAACAAAGAATATCTCAATTCTGATACAAATAATACCATTGAATAAAAAGCTGTTGATTCAGTGTAACAATCAATATAAATAATTAAAGGATCCGCCGGAAACGGCGCTGGAAATTTAACAATCTGAAAATTTAAAAAGCTATCTCCTCTCTAAGTTTTTGAGATAATATTTTCAAAGTCACATATATATGATCATCAAACGCTTGTGGTTAGCTGTATGATCTGTTCTATGAAAATCTATTTCTCAGTTTTTCTTGAGAGCCACCGGAATGAAATGTGAAAATTCGTAATAATACTCAAAATAAATAAATTTTCAGCTCTTTATTCCACAAGTAAATCAATTAAATGTGATTTCCAACTCAGGTTTTTACAGGGAATTCAACAAAGTTAATTTTATTTC
>SCLH01001785.1:28289-81930 GCA_004367855.1 Oikopleura vanhoeffeni
CTAGCATGCTTGGAAGTATCATTTCTTGTTAACCATAAATAAATATGAGGGTCCGCTCTTATTTCCGGTTGCGAGAAAGTAATCAATTATGAATGTATTGTCATCGAAATTAGGCGCAATCGATTCAGTTTCGCCAAAATATTTTGATCGAAGTTATTTCATTAAATTGAGTTGATGAATAGCTTTATCACTATGGTTTGCGACTACCACCCCCTTAAGTGCAAAAGGGATATAGGACGCGAAAATAGAATTGCGTCAACTACTGGTAAATGTCATTTTAAAGGCCATTATGCTAGAAGTACAAAATTATAAACTTAACGTTAGATATTTATCTGCCGTTAGTTAGAGCATCACGTTTACTGTCAATAAACATTTTGTGATATCGTTATCGTTTGAAAAGATTACTACCCCTCACGATAAGTCATTAAATAAATCAAAACATGCAAAAAGGAGTGGCGCTTTATAGTGAACTTGAAGCCAAACCGATTACGCTAACCGCACGCAATTACGTTTTCTTTTTGGAGAGAAAAGTTCTTCAGAAAAATGAAAATCTTCGCTATAATACAGTAGAGTGTCTCAATACGAACGGACACCAAGGATGCACGTTTTTCAAAATATATAACGTGGTGCTGTTGAAAAGAAGCCCATTTTTCGAAAAATTTGCCGTTTACCCTATCAGAACATACTTTCGAAATCAGACCGTCCTTATAAAGACACATATAATATGATCCATAGACTTTAAAAGAAAAACTTATAATCTAGAAAAAATTCTTTGAGAAAAAAGGTATATACATTCATATACAAATCAGTACAATACAAATCAGTTGCCTTGTGGGCGCCACTCAATGGCCCATTTGATTTTGCCTTAGTTGATACAATACCCCGCCCCCCCCCCGCACGAGATTAGTCTAGGCTACTCATGTTCGGCACTTCATATATGTGAATTCAATTTTGTTCTAGAATGAAAGAAAGTCATTTTTAATCTGGAAAATTCGCGATTTTGCGTTAATGTTTTTATCAATTAATAAGCTGCTAAGAACTGTAAATTTGGAAGCCTGCCTATTAAACGTGTATTTAACTAACGACATTAGTAATGTCACATTACTAAATAAAAAAGCTCATATGTGGCTCAAGTTCTTAAATCAAAGATGGGCTTTCTCCTTAAACTCGATTTTAATTGAAAGTTCTTGACTCTGTTGAAGTAAAAAAACACAGCTTAGGGTTGGTGTGTCGAAATGACGTGTTTTTGACACCTCGCTCATTCAGTTTAAGTAAACAGGAAAAAATAATGAAATGGTGGGATCATATAATTAATTCACTTTGTTATGTCTATATTTCACCTATAAGGCGGAAGCTGCAGAAATAAGACATTTTTTTAAATTGAATAATGTTTTCTGGAACGCCACGATATCTAGGTCTTTGCTTTTTGACAAGTTTAAAACATAAAATTCTTAATTTTCCGCTGACAACGTTCAAAAAAACTTCAAAAAACCGCAATATTCCAGACTTCAAATGATTAAATCTTTATTTTGAGTGACATCGGTACGATTTTAAAAATGGTACTATTAATAACTTACAAAATGTCGAATCACACAAATTAAGAGTTTGTCTCTGTGGACAAATTGTAAAAGTTGTCCCTGTCCGGCAAAGTTGCTATATATAATATATTACATATGTCATGTCAAATGTAGAACTATATTCTTGAGAAATAATTCGTGAAAAATCAAGAAAAAGGACGCAAACTTAATATATACTTGTTTATATAGTAAAAACCACGAAAGATAGAGAAACCATTATGATGCCTGTGTTCAGAAATTTTTTTTCTACTTTACAAAGAATAGGAAAATTTGTTTGTTGAAACTGCGTATCATAATGGAAACTTTGGTATATTACACCACCGTATACATACCAAACTTAAAATAATTTCTCGATCGTTGTTTTTCAGATAACAACTTTGTCGAGCCAAAACACAAAAATTTAACATTAGTTTTCAACTTGAAAACCTTTTTTAACTTCGATATTTTGCACCACTTTCTCAATTGAATTTGCAACTTATTGTATATCAAAATATTGAAAACAATTGTGTGTAAAATTATGATAACCTGACTGAACATAAATATTTTCACCAATAATTAAAACATTCACCAACCAATTCATGTTGATTACGGTAAATAACATCTTCTAACTATTAAAAAGGCTATTTTAAATTAACGTTTCGCTTTTATTTAGTATTTTTAAGATTAAGGGGTGGTTTGAGTCAATTTTGTGATTAATGAAGGTTCGCCCGTATAAACTAATTAAGATCAAATATTTCTTATAAGTAAATTTTAAAAATTAAGCTTAGTACAGTAAAGTGACTCTATAAGGACGGACCCTTAGGACGCATTTTTTTTTCAAAAGTTTGCTCCCATGACTTTTAAGGACGCAGACAATTTTTCGGAAGTTTGCCGCGTACGCTATAAGGACGCATTTTTTTTCGTCCTTATAGAGTCACTCTACTGAACTTGATACGGCTAATGACCCTAGTAATGATTGTAACCACCTGGTTAACCGCGGTTAACTATGAGTCCTTCGTTTTGAACGAAAAAATAATTATGGGGCTTATTCTTTCTTTTTAATTAATTCAATCTTTTAAATTAACTCCAACTACCCCTTAATTGTTTTTTTTGTTTAGAAAGTATTATAGAAGCGAGCACAATGGGTATAAATAATTACTTTTTAATTTGTAATTATTATTTGGAAACACGGGAAAATTAATAACAGTCTAAAATGGAAAAACAAATAAGCCAGAGTATCTTCTAAATAGACCGCTAGTACTCGAAAGTATCCTCCACAAAATACGTTAAAAAATGCAAGACTACAAACGCATTCGGTATTTAAAAACATTAACAAGCATACTTTTCTATTGTATTTTTCGAAGTAAACATGTCTCTGATCATTTTAATCCGTCATACTTTGACAACTATAATTAGAAAATGCAAAATTCATAGTTTTCGTAAAAAGCCATTGAGACTTCTCAGATGTTAGAAAGGTTCTAGGGTTAACGAGGTTGGTTACGTTGCTAAATTCAGCGTTATTCACTTCGCAAGTTAAAATTACATTTCTATGCATTAGATTAACCTCGCAGGCTGAAATTTCGATCTGACAGTATTTGTGAGAAAATTATTTCAGATATGAGTTTTGGTCCTCAAAGCTTTATTTAAACTGAAAATTTAGATCTATACAAATCTTGTCATACAAGATAAATGATTATTTTATAGAATTTTCTCAAAAATGACTAATTTCAATATGAGATTGGTTTCGAACTTCGTGGTCACGTGAAAAAAATGTAGCTTTCATAAAACACTTCTAATTAACTGGATATAGATAACAAATAATAATAAATATTTACTTCAAATGATTATTCATAAATAATTGGTTACAATCGTCTCTTCTAAATCAATATAATGGAAAAAAGCACTTGTATGTAACATACAGTATGTCAATCATCATTCGAAATTAGACTCTTATATTACTTTCACAGAAAGACTTGATTTTGTTGTGGTTTTATGCAATTTTCTTGCATGTAAAGCAACATTTTTAAAATATGGTCCAAGACTTTGCCGACGTTGTTTGGAGGCGAAGAACTACTAGTAGATAATAATCATGCCAATCGCATGTCGATTAAACCAGTGGATCTATTTTTAATGATTTGTCGGGGCCCTTTTCAAATCGATGATAATATGCGTAGGTTGAGACAATGGAACTCGAAAATAATTGTTTACTGGCGTTTAAGGATAGAGGTATCGATATAGTTATTTTTTATCAAAGGTGGACATCTGATCTATCCATAAGATACATTTAAAACTGTCAGAATTCAGGTTTTACAGGGCTGACCACCTCCCTGAAAGAGGTAGTGTCCACTGAAAAGTTTTGTTTAAAATTTAGCATAAAACCGGTCAAAAAAACCTTTATGTTGTATTTTAATTGGCTTGCATAAAGTTTTAATCACTATAAATATTAACTACAGTATGTAAAAAATTGTTCGAGACCAAAAGCTCCAATTTTCTCTGGATTGAAAGTAATTCTCCTGCCAATTATAGGTTTTGATCCAGAGAGATTTCCCTTGTTGGTCTCGAACAATTTTTACATACTGTATAATAATTAACTATAATCACTATAAATACTGTATTTCTCCGGAATTTTCATGTAGTTTGCCGACAATTGGGTCATTATTTACAACTATTCATTTCGCGTCATAATCGACTAGCCATAATTAATTTCATGAACTTTTCAGTGTTTATTTTTTATACTGATTCAGAATTTCTGATGTTCTACTATTTTGATGGTTTGTTGCAAACCCCTGTTTATCAGGGACCTCATATTGATTTTTGATCCAGATTATAACTTTGAACATGAACAATTTTTGGCTTTTCTAACGTTTTTTCGCATAATTTTGCTGGAACCAGAGAAAAGCTCCAATTTTTGAGTCATTTTTAACACCAATTTACTGGACAATAATTTAAGTGTTATGCCATTTAAAATCTCAATTAACCACGTCTTATATGATTCTTTGCTATTTTCCGAAAAAAATAATAACATTGAAAAGCTTTATTAAAAGATAATCCTCTTTGTTGGCCGAAAACCGACTTTATTATGAGTAACGTTGTTCAAGCGGTTAATGTGGTTTGGAATTAAAAACACAGTTAGATGATTGACCACAATGTTTTTACATAGTTGCCTTCAAAAAATTAAAAAAAAACTTGAAGTTTATTACGGTTCAGACCGTTCGATTGGTTTTTCTAAATGCTGATATGGTGCTAATAAATGATTTTGAACATTGTGAACTGCACAAAAATATCAAAATACGTTGTCAACTCAAATGAGAAAGTGATGGAAGTTAATCTTCACGTATTTTCGTGAGTTTGTCAACAAAATAAAGTCATAAAGTATCAACCTAAAAGAGTCACTAGTTCACTGCTCTAAAAATAGTTAACACCACGTATTTGATTTCATAGTGGAATTTTTCAAGTTCTCATTTGAGCGTAATACGCTTAGCGTATAATAAAAAAGTTCATTTTGTTGATTTTACCTACACTATTAACTTGTCCTGTTCATTGAAATGATCTATAAGTGAGTACTTAAAATATTTTTCAAAAGATTCGTATATTCAATACGTTCAGAAAGGGCTTGAGGAAATGTTCGAGTGATCTCAATAATTGTCTTTTTTTCCCTGTATTATTAAATGCTACTTTTAGTACTTTGTAATGAGAGTCTTTGGATTTATCTAAAGGTTGAATGAATTCTAATTTCACCTATCGATTTCCACATCGTAATGAGTTCTACCTCTCAAGAACCGGATAAAAGATAACCAAGCTCAATTGTATGAATTATTTTTGTGGCTTTTTGTGACCCAAAACAATGTTGGTACAATTTGTTTACTCCGGGAGATTACATAAATAGGAATGCCGTATTAACTATCTATAAAAAAGACTTCAAAATTTGCTCCACCCACTAAACCGATTGATATTTATTCTACATGTACATGTATGTATATTAAGATTATACTTGCTTATACGTAGTAAATATGGCAACGAAACATCTTACCGTATGTCGATAAAATAGAAATTTTTACAGCATGAGATTTTTTGAATTGTCACTTTTTTCTTCTGGTGTCTAGACAGTCAAACTTTTCTATCTTTTGGCTTATTGTCTGTCTAGCCACCAGAAGAAAAAAAATGATATTTTGAAAAAACTCAGGCTATTCATAAACCAAATAGTTTGATAATGCAAAAATGAAAAATATATCGGAAATCAGAATATTTCGTAAATTTTAATTTAACTTGTACTGTTAATTTCCGCTTACGCACTTTTCGAAGAAAACAAAATAGGCATTTACGAAATAGTCCACCAAAAATGAATACTTTCAAATTTGTCTATAAGGCCTGTATATATGAACAAAATGAAACGTTTCCACATGGACAAAGAAATTTCTTGTCCTTATAGACACATTTTAAAGTACACAACACTCGATTTGAAATACAACGAAATTCTGCCATAATCGTAATAATGTATAAACGACCTCAAAATTAATCTATCCACTAAACCGATTAATGCTTTCGAGAGATTAAACTTGCTCATTAGTACGGCAAAGATAAGCTATAACAAACAGGGAATTATCTCAAGTGCTATCAGACATCCTTTTTGTCGGCTTACCAAAAATTTAAATTGAGATGGAACACTCGATCAACAGATGTAAAGTAATTTTTCGTGCAAAAAATAGTGAATTAATCAATATATTTTTTGATAAAACCCCGAATTGTTAAATAGTTGAAAAAATAAGTTATGATTATATTTTGAATTTCCATATATTCTTGCGATCGATCCTAGCGCTCTAATTCATCAGATACTGTCTTTAAAATTTCGTAAACTTTCTGACCGTCCATTTTAACGCCCACTTTTCCCGTATTTTGTCGTCTTCTCTGAGATAATTTCCAAATATTTGTTATGATATGACATAGAAGTAAATAAACTTTAATTTTTCACAGAGTCAATCTGTGTCAAAAAAAATGTTTTACGCACGTGTTGGTGTAAAATGGTCTAAGAAGGTGTAAAAGTTCGGTAATAATTTAAAGGAATTGTTCAAGAAATTGCAAATGTTTTTCCCATCGGTTCACTTCGAGATTTAATATGATTTAAAATAATTTTTTTAATTTTGGTTGAAACTTGTTGATAATCTTTGTCAGCAAGTTGGTAAATTCCGCGAATTTTTTTAACCGATGTAAATGTTATGAGCAAGATTTAGAAAAAACTTTGTATCGTTAAAAAATTTGGATGACTTCGAACGAGGTTCTTTAACTTCAAGTAGTTATACAGGTAAGTGACTTTAAAAGGACGAGATTTATATGAAGAGGAGTGTCCTACAAAAGTACTCTAATATACAATTACAAATGCCTTGGTGATACCAAGTTTGCATGAGACATACGTATCGAACCAAGGCATCTTTTCAGGGCAAAGTACTTTTCGAAGGCCACTATTTTTTATATCAAAAAGACGCGTCGTTTTAAAAGCACTTCACTGTAATATCAAAGTTCTGGCAAAATTTAGAATGCAGCGATCTTATACAATTTCACTTACAAGACCATAATCGCGAGCCTCCTTGACAGGAGATATCCTTTCTGGTAAAAGTGAAGATTTTACACATTTGTAATCGCCAATTTTCTGTTATTTCAGATTCGCTTAATTTCACCACAGAGGTCAATTTTAGACATATATAGATTTATACATTAATTTGCCGTAATTCAAGATCGTATATTTGTGTAGGATTCGCGATAATTTGTTCTGCGAGAAATCGGCTTAGAATAGGGTCAATTTGAGGTCTAATAGAGGCGTTTTTCTGAGATCAAAATCTCTTATTTATGGTTTTTCTTCTGTCGTGACTTTTTTCACGAAAATCAGAAATCTGCATTTTGTACTGATCATAGGGTTCAATTCAACGTAAGAAGTACTTCGGCGTTTTTTGTTTAACCACTTTTCCGAATACTTTCGTGATTGATTTTGATGATAAAAAACGAGTTACAACGGGTGAGATTCTCAAGCTTTATTAATCTTAGGAAACCTTAGTATATCTTAGTTTAGCCCAGGAATAAAACCAAAATTTCTTAAACGGTATTTTATTAGCTATTCATCAGAAGATTATAATGGTTTGATATAAAATTACACAATTAATGATAAATTTTTTTTTTAAACATTGACCTCAATAGAATGCAAATTTGCATGCTAAAACTTTTAATCCTAAATTTTGGTCCCTCGATAAAATTATTTAAATTCCTATGATGTTGTAAAAATTAATGCGCCAAAAATGCGTTGAAAATTTCGCTGAAAATTAATACAGTAATAAATCATTTGAAAATTTTATTTAGAGAAAGATTATTCCCAAATTGATTCTTATCTGTAATAACAAATTATTTTTGTGAAATTAAACATATAACGTACCTTAAATGAGAAGCACTCGATCGGCATGCCGCGGCATGGTCCTCGAACCTACGCACCCTATTCTTTATTTAAGAGCAGCCAATCACAGGCGCGGATTCAAAAACGTGGTGTGTGAAACACATTTAGGCAACGTTATGCAACGGTAAAATGAATTTTGGTGTATACGAAATTTACTCGCTTGATTTTAAAGCTTTTTTCGATAAAAAAGGTCCAATCAGTCTTTATTTTCAATCTTATGAGTTTTATTTGATTTTTAACAGTTTTTAATTAGTATTTATTCAAATAGAACAATGAAAATATGCCTGCCATCTTAATGCTAATCAAAGCATTAGTAATGAGTCATAACAGTGAAAAACACAGAAGTTGAGTTGGAATGGCAATAATTAATGTCAAAAAAGTTCCCGGGACTATTTTTATACATGTAGAGACAAATTGTTAACAACGGATTTTTTTAGCGAAATCAAATAAATTGGATGATTACCTTACTATCTTAGAATTGACTCAATTTCGTAACAAGTTTCCATGACCATGCTCGATTAAATCCAATTTAATCCTCACATGTGCGGCTGTTTTTTAAAACACCGAACAGAAAAATATTTATGTCTTATTTTCGCCGGAAAAATATCGGAGGAAAAACCAGAAAGTTCCCTTAATTTTAATTGTTATGGATTTTAGCAATATTCAGCAATTTCAACTTATGATACCAGATTTATAAAATGTTTTAGTACTAATAAATATCTCTAAAATTATTTGATTTTGTTTGATGACTGAATCAAGTCAGTCCCTTTTCAGAGCACCGACAGTATCTTTACTTCTTTCGACTCTCAGATCAATTTCCAGAAAAATTAATTATTTACGCGAACTGTGTTTTAAAACACAGATGCGCAGGTAAGTAATTAAAAATCGTGCGGAGATGAAAAATAACTACTAGTTGATTTGTTTGATTCTTTTTTATAACCTGTTTGTTTTATTACCATTATAATGTTGCACATCGTGAAAAACTAAATTTTTGATTGTTTATACTCAAAGCTTCAGATTTTTTGCCAAAAATAAATCAACCCAAAATATTGCAATGTTTTAAAGTTATTTTGAACTGTCGGTGCATTTACTGACGCACCGAGTAAAAATATTCAAATTTTAAAGCAAATATTCCTGTTCATCAGTAAGGAATAATAAATTCCGTTCCAGGTTTTCGTATAATCATGCAGAACCCAAAATTCGAAATATATTGACAAAAAAATAAACTAAAATTTTTTGGAAAATTTAAAATTGTAGGAAAAATTGAATTGTCCATAAAGGTGGAAAAATTACCTTGACAACCCCCCTAAGGAGAAACTTCACCGTAAATATATTACGTGGTTCCCTTATTTAACGTTAGTTGGACAATTTTTTACTTATGAAGTTAAAATAATCAATGGTTCTAAAAGTCCACTACAGTTTTTCATGTAATCTTTTGTTTGAAGCAGTTAAAAATAAAACATTCTAAACACTTCAGACGAACAAATTTATTTAAATTTATTTGGAACTCAAATATTATGGGTGACCGTATAAATGATTAGAAGGTAACGGAATACGGCTATTTAAACCTTGCAATTAACCTTAAAATAGAAGTAAATGAATGTTTCTTCTTTGTTAAGAACCCAGTTTCGTAAGAAATTAGTTTCGGTTGAATATTGAGATACGTCAATGATGGGTCTTTCGTGACGTCATCTTTCGAGTGTTTACTACAACATGGAATTTGTAGATTGTTTTACTAACATCGGATAGCGTTTATCGATGTAGTTAAAACGGCGATATAATGGCGAGATTCCATCTTTTTAGCCCATTTGGTATCGCTAGCTGAATTTGTCAATTATATAAGAAGAGAGAGCCACGGTTTTCCCACGTGACCGTATCCTAAATAAATAGATTCACATTTATTAATTTTTCACTAACTGTATATTTTTTTAAATACGGAACAAATTTTCTGTTAAGTTTTAAGATCGTACTTTTTAAATGTGCTATTAAATCGTGTTTGAACCAAAAATGCTAATGTATTTTCCAAGGAGCTACAATTTTTAAAATAGTGGTCCTAATTGTTCGGTACGTCAAACTATATATATTTATTTAGTTTAGCTTAACTGGCATACTTTCTTATCTTGTAAGTGCTCTTTCCTTTCAAGTTCCAACTATCAAATCCAGATTAAATTTTAGCGTATGCTAAGCTTTATGTCGTATATTTGACAGTAATTGGTGCTAAAATACGGTATTTCAGTAGAATTTGCTTCTGAAATAAGTTCAAATAAATCAGAGATAAAGTTTTATCACATGCTAGCATCGTGAATTCAGCATAGCTTCAGGAAGTTAAATAATACTAGAATTGCCTAAAGATTTCGAGAATAATACACCAAATAAATTTTCGAAAATAATGTAACTAATAACTCTCTAGCCTCATGATTAAAACACTTGCATGTAATTGTAGCTTCGTTTATTTTCCTGTAAACAGTGGTCAAAGTCGAACTAATAAAGTGTCCCTCGTGCGTCGTCGGTACTTTTTTTTCTGTGCCTCTGAGGGTTAAGCATGTTTTATACCACATGTTATTCAAGGAGTTTGTAGCGGATTGATCTCGATCCAAGTCGCATTTATAATCACACGATAGATTGAGATCAATACGCTTTGGTCAGAGGAAATTTCATGGTTAAAAAGTGATGGAGTAGGATTTAATACTAGACTTTACAGTATTGGGATAGAAAAGGAGCCGTATTCTAGACTCATACTATTGCTCAATAACTCAAACTACGAATATAATACATCGAAAACTTATTTTATGAAAAAGAAGTTTTATTTAAAACTGCTGTATATGTATTTCCATTTACTACAGTAACGTGCCTCTATAAGGACGGACCCTAAAGACAGATATCTTTTCAAAAAGTTTGCCGCGGTGCTCCTAGAAGAACGAACTTTTCTTAGCTTAGCGAAAATTTGATTCGTAATTAGTAATTGCTTATTCTTCCATTTTTTAGCGGAGATTTTCCCAAAATTTTACCAGGTCCACTATAAGGACGGAAATTTCCCCCGAAAGTTTGCCGGTTACCCTATCAGGACGGACTTTGGAAATCGGATCGTCCTTATAGAGACATGTTACAGTAAAGGGCACTTTTCTGACTGAAACCACCAGAGAAGTTTTATGAAGTATATTTATCAAACATGCCATTTTTAGTAAAAATGAATCTTTTCATATGTGGTCATTGCTAACCAGGTCTTAATGTTGTCACTTAAAAATGTCCCGTTTTAACTAAGTTGTTAATAATTAAGTTTTCGTCCTGATATGACGTTTTTAGCTGACTTTCTTTATTTAAAACGTTATTATGTTATCAATCAAATACAAACTTTCCTTTTCTGTATTTTTATCAAAATACGGCGGTTGGTGACAGGTGAAACAAGGCATTTATTTTATGCATTAGAACATTTTATTTTCGGAGTCTAATTTTTTGTGAGGGTGGTATTGTTTAGTGAAATATTTGGCTACGTCTATTTTTTCTGCAAGGTTGATTTTGTACGGTGTTTTCAGTTACTTCATGCAGAGTAGTTTTATCATGATCAGGTGACGTTTTACTTTTCGGCTTGAAAAACATCATTGTCATTACGTGACATAAATTTTGTCTTTATAAGACTTTATATATCTTAAATCTTGGAACAGGGTAAATTTCAAGTAATTCAAGTCAAAATTTGAGTATGATTTACTCAAAATGGGCATTCTTCACTGATTTCAGATATAGAAGTTGACAAAGCTTCAGGGAATTACGTTCATTTACAAATATACAAAGTCATTTTACTGAGTGATTTCTGGATACAATAATTTCTATTTTGAACCGCATATCTCAACCATTTTATAAATAAATTGATAGCCAGTGTTCCTGCTATTTCATATTTATTTGTCTGTTGTAAAATCTACCATAATATTTCGAAATGCGGTCAGATAACTCGTCTAAATAATTATATTGTAAAATTTTTAACAATCTCTTGGCCGAAAATATACTATTACAACATGTAAGCAGCAGCTAAAATTACACCCTAAAACATGGTGATCGTGACCTAAAAGACTGAGCATTAATAAATTTACGAAATTATGATGGGTTACATTTAAAACACATAATAATCTGTACAAAAAGCATATTCTGCATCGTCAAAACTCATCATTAAAAAAATATATTTCGAATTTATACAAATGTTAGTATCAATGACGCGATTTGTTTTCGGTATTTTCGAAACTGCTTAAAAAAACATTTTTTGAGCGACAGTTTGGTTGGTTTCATACGCCATAAATACCGATTTTCAACAAGTTAGAGTTAATATGAGTTACAATTTTTTGCATGATTAATTAATGCGATCAGTTGAAAATTGGAGATTTTCTGTCGACTTTTGAAACTAAACCTGTGGTAGCTCGAAACAAGTTCGATTTTGCGGAATAATCGTGTGATTGAAAATAACATTTTGAAAATTCGAATCAATGCGTTTTTAGAGCGCCAAGACAAACACGTGAAATTTAACTATCCATTCAATTCTACTACGAAATATTATTGTACTTAATAGTACATAAAATTATTTGCGACATTTGGACTTGCGACCAAATTTCGCGAATTTAATTTGTATGAGAGGTGAACGTCCCGATAAATTTTTAAGGGCTTAAAGTTTCGCTACAGTTTTCAACATTTATCGTGATACGTGGATTGAATTTCCGAACATAACTAGATGTCTTGGTTAAATTACAGACTTTTTTGCGGTACTTGTAATACCTTCACCTCGTTCACAAATCAATTTCATTCTCAATAAAAAAATTTGATTGCGACTGTAATAATATATAAATCATTTCAATTTACCGCTTTATCTTGTTATGACATATGACTTTGACTACCTCGAATGGCCTTGGTAATGACCATTCAATCTGTGTCTGCATCAAGGTCTACGTAGGATTTGTGGTTACGAAGGTGGTGAGTTTGATGAAATATTCTTTACGTAGTGTTAATTTACATGTTTTAGCCAATGAATGCTCTAAAAAAAGCTCGCCTGCCACTTTCCTGCGGTCTTATTGGCTGAAATAATTTCAAATTTTAGATTTTTTTAAATGCCCATAATAGTGGAGATTCAGTTCCAATTTTTTCGGAAAGAAACTTTAGATTAAGTTTGTGGAAGATATTTATCGCAATTGTCTGCCAAGCAGGTTGAATAGGACGTCATTTTTTACTCGAGAATGCAGCTTTCCCCGCTTACATAACAAATAAACCACAAATTATGCAAAGCGTTTAATATGAAGCAAAATATTTAAAAAACACCATTTTTTAGTCGTGACCTATTAAATGTCTCTTTTTTTTAGAGAGGAAATTCACTTTTATATTTTTCAGCTACATGAAAAACTTTTTTCACTAAGAGTCCAAGACTAGGACACAGTGATATTTTTCAAGGGCTTTAATTTTTTTTTGAAATATGGTGTAGAAAGCAATTGCTTTCCTGTTAATAAGTAATTGCTGAATGTCACAACTGTTTTTCAATTTGTGTGTTTTGAAACACAATTGTGCTGGTGGGGGTTAACTCATGAATTTCAATATGAACTTTCGTTAATCTCATTTGTAAATCAATGCATATGCGCATCTTTCTATAATTGTCTGTGTCTATCAGTTTGCTTTACCAAGGGAATAGTTCATTTGGTACTTGTGGTCACTAATCTTTCATTGTCCTGGCTAGAATTTAACTATGTTATTATATTGATCCGCCATAAATCCGAATTAAAATCATGTCATAAAAAAAGTGATAGAGTTAATTCAAGATTTTGCATTCTTAGAACGCAACGTTGCACTTTTGCGACTTATTAATTCGATGTAATCTCGTCAAGCAAAAATCCGGGGTTTAATGTTTTGGACCACTAAACTGGTATTATGTTCAGTCCCAGTTTAGCTTTTCACGTCTACATCGGTTCATATGTTAACTATGTCGATTATGGTCCGTTTCGCGGCCATTTTTGACATGTGCCATTTACCCAGATTTTTGAAGAGTTTAGACAAATATTACTTTGCAAAAATTTGGTATTAGATGTGTATGTGGCCTGTAAAATCGAATTATATCTGTGATGTGGATTTTTTTGTTCGAGCCGAAAAAATAAATTAGATTTACAAAAAAAATGGATTAAAATATTTTTGTTTTCTTTATTTGCTATCTAAGGGTAGAGATTAGCTACAACTACGAACCACATGATACTTATCCGCTGATAACACACTCATATAAACCAATTACCTGCATTTTAAAATATACTTAATGCAGTATACTAAAGATCATCTAGAATAAATAAAGCTATTATATAGTCGTAAGCAACATCTTTCATATATGCTGATTCGACCCAAAACGCACCAAATATCTAACACCCAAAATGACGTATAATACCGCTATATCTATTATGATGCCGGGTTCCAAAATAATTTTGATTTCAAAAGAATAATAATAAAGATTATTTTTGAACCCGGGCATCATAATTGATATGGATTAATAACCCTCGCCAGGAAATGTAAATCTAATTTTATTGGCTTATTCTGAAATGCAAGCTTCTGATTCGCTACGACGTTTGTTTCTTTCAAATATTCAGGATCTGACCGTCGAGCGTCTTTAATCTATATAAAATAGTGATCATGGGTTTGGTTCTGTGCGCGGGTTAGCCTTAAAATGGTGTGTATAACCGTTATACTATACCGATCTTATACGTCATTGCGGGGTTACAAAGTTTTATGCGTTTCGAGTTGAATTATGATATAAAAGTCTGTAATAGATGATGTGTAACAAAGTAATTACACTATATGATATAGTCTATATCTAACATTTTTGATTGAGCTTTTTCAGTCGAAATTTGAAGCACTATAGAATTCTATGTCGCGGTTAAAAATATACGACCAAATAACTAGTTTAAAATTCAGCACCCTTCAAAATCTTCAAAAATTCCCACGGGCCTTCCGTCTTCTTAGGGGGTTGAATTTTGAAATGGCTTTAATTTTTGGGAACCTCTTCTTAAAATGTGCGTCAGTATAAAATTCTTCTCTTCGCAATAATCTAAATACTTTGCGGTTTATAATTCAAAAAATAATGTCATATTTCAGTCAGATTATTTAACCCTAGGCATTTTTATCGATTTTAATATGAACTGGAATATCTTGATGTGGACATATGTTTGTAAGAGTAACCCCGTGTAGCATATTGGATCACATTTCTGACCCGGATCCGAATAACTGTTCACGCAGGCAGATTTTGGGACAAAACATAAGGGGCGCTAATTTCTTCGAACATCGACTAAAAACCAGTGTCGGGTGTTATAAAATTTAGCGTCAAGTTTTACTTTGCAAAATTACCCAGAACATTATTCAAAATTTTTTCTCTGTTACCTTCCACGGTTTTTGCTGGAGAGGGAGGCGGGGGTTTTCCACTAAAAATAAAGTTGTTTTATATCTGGTTATCGAGACCTGGAAACTATAAACCAAGTTCCTGTTTATGTATAATCGGGAACTTTTTCAATATCAGGGGCTAATGCTTACAGTTTACCATGTTATGCAAAAACACGCAAAGGAAAATGTTCTCATCAGATAATTATACTGGTTATATCAGGTCAAAATTTGACATGCTGTTAATCTAGCCAGTTTAATGTTTATCCATTTTTTTTTCGAATTTATAAAACTTTATTCAAAGATTTTTAAGTACAATTAATAATTATGTTGGTATACACGAGCTGTTTAATTTGCCAAGTGTTTACCGAAGTTTTTTATTACAAATTGTATAGTTGCAAAACTCCATTTAAGGTGTTCTGAAATGATCAATTTTTAGTTTTATTAATTTTGGAATAATCCGATTGATCACATTAAACTCTTATTGGCATATAAAAATAAATAAATTATGGTTCTTAATTTTATAAGATTTAACTTATCTTATACAGGGTGTATGATTTTTGCTCCTGTTTTCCAATTTGGACCAATCTGAATTCCACCGTTTTGATTGGTTAAATCTGGAAAAGACCTAGGTATTTGCCAAAATTGATCGTTCTCATCGGCGGATAGCAAATTAGCCAAATTGGAAAATACATAACTTATTATTATAAAGTTCACCCACATTTTCCGGAACATTTTTACCCAAAATTGGATATCCAAATATTTACTTAAATAAGTCGATTTTCACGAAAATCTGATTTCGCGCTCAAAAAATTCACTATTTCATGTCTCAAACCCACGAAATATATTTTTATAAGAGTCTAAAATTATCCAAAATTGCGAGCTAAAGTATTTTGGTCATTAATTTGTCTACCAGTTTAAAAAAGTCTGAAATTTTAATGGATGGTACTAACAGTTTTTAATTATTTGCAACTTTTACAAAAAAACTGTTTTTCAAAATAAATTCAAAACATTTTGAGGTAGAATTTTAAAATCAATGTCATACAATATAAGTATACTAAATGATATATAAAAAATCACGTTTACACTTTTTACCTACGAAATAAATCGACTACAGTACATATGTACTGTAGTCGATTTATTTCGTAGGTAAAAAGTGTAAACGTGATTAATTTTTTAAATCTAAAACTTTTTGTTTTTTTAATTAAAAATTCTTTAATTTCGTGTCCCGTTCACGTTTTATTATTCTATAGGCAAGTGCCACCAGACGTGAACGGGTTAAGCTTTCTAAATTTGATGGCACTCGCAATTGGAATAATAAAAAAGGATTATTTTATAAACGGAGCAGGAGCTCTTGGTGAATCATTTTTATTTTACATTCAATACAACCATTAGAAGACAAAGTTTGTTCTCGAGTGGGGCTGCGCCATTAAGCAAAATTAGGAGGGTTAAATTAATTTGAAAGAAATACTGTTGTGTGTGTTTATAAGGATGCGTATATATGGACAAACCGACAGAAATTCGGCTATTTTTGACCATTTTCCAGAAGAAGGTGCCAATATATATAGACAGACCGACAGTTAACATTTTAGATTTTTAATATAGACTAATTTTACAGGTTACAATGCTAGGTTTAAATATCGGTGAATAATGTATGGATTCGATCAAATATCCACTGACTTGTTTTAAACGATTATATTGTTTATCCTTTCGGCCTACCTTTTCCGTAAACGTCAGAGTTCAAATTTCTAGAAAAAAAATTAAACTTCAAGTTTTCCTTGAACAACCGTGTAAATCGTGCAAATAAGATTTGTCAACACACATTTAATTTTACAACAAATTTACAGTTTTTATTGTTACGTACGAAAATACTTGTTCTATGAAAAATTAGACGCCTCAAATTCATAAGTATACAAAAATTTATGGGAGAAAGTTTTTGACCAGACATTTGAAAATATTTTTCTAATATTTTTTATTCGTATTTTGCAGGTCTCTTGGATTTTTTTTTTTGAAAATTTCCATTGGAAAAAGCCCAGTTTTTAATTTTCATATTTAGATATGGCTGAGTTCTCAGATGAGAAGGATATGGAAGATTTCTTGATTTGCATGAATTTTACAATCTTTATATCAATATCAAGGTAAGATTTTGAGAACAATTTAATATATCCTTTCCCAACGGAACTCCATCTCAAAACGTTTTACTATCTCTATAGCGCGTGTTCGAATCCCACTAATGTTGTCTTACTGATTGTCTTGAGTATGATTATAGGCAATGATGCTGGATATTTGGACCGCTAAATTTGATCAGTGTGTATCACTCAAGCAATCACTAAGACAATCACTTATACAACATCAGTGAGATTCGAACACGCGCTATAGAGATAGTAAACGTTTTTGAGATGGAGTTCCGTTGGGAAAAGGGATATGGTCCATATCAATCAACATGGACCAATGGAGTTTACATTTTTGGTCGACTTTTTTTGTCCTGTCTTTGCTATGAAAAAGGCTTAGGCGGAAAAAGTCTACCAATTTAAAGAAAAAAACGTGTGAAATAAAAAGTAGCATGTCCGAAAAATACAAAGTTTAGATTGATTTGTATACCATAAACCAACCGGTTTCAATGCAAAGAAAAATTAATAGAAAAATGAAATATTTCGGAAATTTGTATTTTATTTATAATACTGATTTGTATACTCCATTTCTTACATGTAGGTTTTGTTTAGTTTAAACAAAACTCAATATGGATTTTTAAATTTGCAAAATTTTTATTTGTTATTGCAGGGTCTTATATTGAAATATGAAACTGTAGATCTGAAATAAGAACCTAACATTTAGTTTTTGTATAACAAAATAAAGGATTTGTTCTTATAATGGACTAAACGTGGCCTACTGTATTGATAAATATTAAGACACCGATTTTTTTTGTCAAATTCGACTGAATTTTCGCCACAATTTGTGATACTTTATATGCTGAAATCACTGAGTAAAAATCGAAAATTCAAGTCTAAAAATATTTAATACAGTGACCTATAAATTATATTATATATATGTTATACTATTATATAATGTTGCGAGATTAAATAAAACACACATAATATTTTGGAAGGTTCAATTTTTTCTGATGGTAAAAAAACATCGGCCGAAAATATTTTTCCAATAAACTTTTTAAATAATCGAAAAAAATGATTTGAAAGTAGCGACTATTTTACGGACGAGAAAATTTAAGGCTAATTTTTTTAAAATGTCTATCTTTTTATGTGAAACGTGCGTGAGCGAAAAATAGCAATACGAGTAAAATACGAATTTACAAAATAATTTTCAATTAAATTTTTAATTTTGTATTGAAGCCGATGTTTTGTGTTATAAAAATTGATCTGAAATTTGTACTAGTATTTTCGCGACAAAGGATTTTTTATTGTACACGTTCTTGTACACGCATTTTTCACAGTAAAAGATAAGAGAAAAAGTCGACCAAAATTTTTTCCGACCATAAATATTTACAGTATAAATTTTTTCGTAATCAAAACATGGTAAAAACATGCTCGTTAAAATTTCAGACGTTTTTTCTGAATTTAACTGTACAAAGTTGATACTACAAGCTCGAAAAATTGCCGATTATGCTCATCTCAATAATTGGGAATTTTCTCGGAATTAATTTTTATACAGTAAGCTCTAATTCCTTGGGCTTTGTACAGTTAAATTTAGAAAAAACGTCTGAAGTTTTAACGAGCATGTTTTGACCATGTTTCAATTACGAAAAAATTTATTTTCACTAGTTGCCGTTAATCATCTTAAAATTGGACAGCATGAGTTAATTATGGATTTATCATAATAACCGAATTCCATATTCAGTTGGTGGCATTTACTTTTTGTAAAAAACTGATGATTTTGAAAAAATTGTAGGTCAAAATTCGTAAGAAATAGCAGGATATTTTAACGGGGAAATCTCTCGCTGAATTTCTGTATAAACAACCGTCAAATACAGTTTGAACATAATTTTAAAAATAAATCTTCTGGATTAGTTTTGACATTTTTAAAGAAACTGCCCTTCGTTAAAATTGCCTGCTGCTAGAATTATTTTTTAAAACCTCGATTTCACTAAATCAATGAGAAATTTTAACATTTTCACACTATGTGATCATACTATTTAAAATTCCAAGTCTTTGTTTGACAGTTGTAATTCAGCATGTTTTTTCTGTTATAGTGAATTCTGCCCTAATACTATCAAATTTTTTTTTTGCAATTTATTGTTTTTTTCCATAGCATTCCTATGTTTGATTATTATTGTTAAATTAAAAAAACATTTTGTACCAGGTAAAATAAGGGACTAATTTTATTTTAAGGGAATTGTTCATTGTGATTATCTGGATTATTTGACTCATTTTGATAAATTGTTTGAAGTAGAAAAGGCATTGAAGAATGGACAGTACAAAGACTATGTATCCAAAATGATGTTCTATTTATATGTTTATGCAGAAGTAAGTTTTGATATATTTTAATCAGCTTTATGACTTTTAAATGAACCAGAATGAAACACCAAATGTTTCTAATTTCGAAAATATTTTTCTTTGTTTTCAAGTATATTTCATTTTGGCGGTTTTCGAGGAAAAGGTAATTCTCTATGTGAGTGCTATAAAATGATTATTTTCTGAACTGAAAATGATTGTTTGCCTGGAAGCCTAATTAAATAATTTATCTCAGCATTTTTGCTGAAAATAAGAAGTTCAGTATGTAAAAAAAATGAAATTCGTAAAAAAACATGATTTCGGGACGCCTGCTGTAGGTGTAAAAATATTTAGGCCTAATTTTTTAAGTGTGCTTTAAGCAATTTTCTGGGTATTAAAAACCAATATTGTTTCACACAGTCTTTTTATAATTATTATGTTTGTGAAATTATTTTTAAATTCGTAACAAAGGCTGTCACGATCCTTACGAAATTGAATTTCGTGGCCTAGAAATTTCCTCCAGCAGCTAATAACTGGCGTAGTCTACATACAACTTGATTCATTTTCCGACAAAAACTAATAAAACTATGTAGAGAAGACGTTTCACGCCGAATAATTGCATATTTACGTTTATCGTAAAATTCAAAAAACACCCAAAAGCCCTCTTCGTAACACGTCTAATAACTCGTGAACTTTATTTGAAAACAACTTTACTTGAACTTTACTTTGAAAATTTACTTGAAAAAAAATTTTTGCCCTACAAGATTCAATGCAATTAATGCAACACAGTCCACGTTGAAAATTTTCATCTGAATTACTCCTGATCACAAATACCGCGCGCACTCCTTTAACAATAAAAACAGCATGTTATATCATAACAAACAATTAGAAGCCTAATTTTTTTTAATAATAGTGTTATACTCTTTAAAACATATTTTTCTTGGTAAGTTTTCACCGGAGAATTCAATTTTGCTATTCAAATTTCATTTTTGTACATTTTAATGTGATGTGCTTATTTTGGTTAAAACTCTCAAAATAGACTTCAAAATCGAAATAGCAAATTTAAATTAGTCGCAATCGATTTCTTAGGGCTTATTCACCCGGGAATGGTATTTGTTTGTTTCATTTATCTAACATAAAAAGATAATTTCTGCATGCAATCCAGCACCAAGAACCCTTTTAATTTGTGCTATAAACCAAGTGTTTAGCATGGTAAGGGTATACTGTATACACTAAATTTCAATGTCTGGATTTTCCCGATAATTTCAAAACTTAAAGTTAGAAAGCCTATGTTTTAGAAATTCTCGACAATATTTTTTTGAGTTTTTTCAAAAAAATTGCGTTCGTAAATACTGCTTAGTTGTCTTTCCTGTTTTTCGAACGCATTTTTGCTGAAAATCTCAAATTCAGAAAAGCCAAAAAACATGTGGACAATTTTCAACAAGATAGGCTATCTAACCTTAAGTTTTTAAATCATCAAAAATAAAATCTAGACCTTGAAATCTAGTGTATACGGTATACCCTTACCTTCAAATATAAACAGAATTTAAGGATGTCAAAGCGGTTTTGCTGAGAACAAGATATTAAAGCTCCTTAAAAACTAAGAGTAAACGGGGGTTGAACTGACCTAAATTTGGGCTTATCCGCGTAATACCACTGAAATTTATGTTCATTAGGCTACAAATTCCAAGTACTTGGAATAAATCATTAAACTATTCCATCTTGGAAGCTAAGCTGAAAATTGTCAAAATATACGTTTTAAACCGTAAGGGTTCGCCAAAAAAAATAAACGTATTTTTATTTACGTTTTAAGGTCGATTCAAGTATTATCTTTTATTAAATAAGCAGTAAAATGTGCCATCCAAAAAATTAAAACTTTTCTCTGCCCACATAATTTTTTTCAGCTTCTAGATTTCGAATATTCGAAACTTACAAAACTTATATTTAAAAAACCTGAAAGATGCTCTCACGAAACGTTGTTTAATAAATTTTGAAAATTATTCAATTTGCTTTCGTTGAAAATATTTTTTTGGAAAAAATGTAAACTTTGGAAAATAATACATATGTACAGTGCCAGATATGTAATATCAGAAAACTCATCGAGTCAAACGAGTTTGGTCTGACCAATCGGATTCTCATTCTCATTTCGAAAACACGTCTTGCGTAATATTTTTCATTCTAAGTCGTTCAAGCTTGGTCGCTATTGGTCAAATAAAATTCTCGCGTAGGTGGGCTTAAAATTGGGCATTTTGAGACCTCAATGAGGTCACTTCATATTGACGAACGTTATTACGTGAGTTAAATTTTTTTATTTGTTCTAGTTACTAGAATCTAGTAGGATTTCCTGATTTAAAGACTTTCATAGATATACGTGAGAGGAAATACTGGTAATTAAAACAAGTGTCTTTAGACCGGTCAAAAATTTTCATTTTGTTGTTGTTTTAAAACCTGGTAAATCTGGGCAAGTAAGTTATTTGGAATAAACGTGTAAAAGCCGATTTTAGCTCTGTGTCGTTCCCTAAAAGTAGGTCATTATCTACCGATAAAAGTTATTTTTTTCAGAAACAAGTTATTTCTTAAGAGTCTCTATATAAAGCTACATTTTAAGCCCTAGTCGTGCGTAAGATCAACGAGTTTTCGTATTTTTTGAGGTTTTAGGTCGAAATTCAATTATTTATAATTCGATTTTAACCAAATTTAACGTACTTTCACTTTTACTATAAAAGATGGACTCAACTTTGACCATAAGGGTTTCGGATGTGGTAGGTATTTCGTCATAATTTATTTTATTTATATTTTAACGTAATTGAACCTCTAAAGCATTGCAAACACATATAAGGTCAAGGCATGTTTTCAATTTAAAAAGTTAATAATGAGAATTTCAAACAATCATTTTTTTTCTAAATTTAATGACATTTTTGAATATTGGACAGTCGTCACAACATTCTGAAGATAATATATGCAGTTTTGAAGATAAAAATAGTTCCCGAATTATTATTAGTAAATCAAACCATAATTCCGAAGTCTTTGACGCGGTGAATTGCTAAACACACACTGAAGCTTATCAACTTGTGCCAAAACTAAATAAATTTGATTTTGATATTTTTCTATAAACAAAAAACAGTTTCGGATGTGTTTAGCAGTTGAACACGTCCGAAATTATTTTTTTCAACTTGGAAGAAATGTCAAAAAAACATGAACTGGAGTTTATAAAACACCAACTTCAAGGTTGGTACTACCGACTCGGTAGTATGTACATTTGTAGGAATAATCTCTAGGAAATGTAGCTCAAATTAATAGTTTTAGATACCTAAAAGATTTTGGCTATAATATAGTTATGACAGCTAAAAATGATTTACCGTTTTTTGATAAATCGATCAAATTCAGCCAGGAATGACGACGCTATCATGTTTAAAGGTTCTATTCATTACACAAATTTCGTCCAAAGTTTCATTTTTTGCAAATTATAATTTTAGCGATAATCCTTGTTTGGTCCAATTTAGAGCAAAATTGACCGAATTTTAGAAAAATTTTCTGACGTACGTATTTTCAGCGGTTTTTAAGTACGTCACCAGTGAAGCAGCCTTGACGTGAATCTTGATGCTTGACCAAGAATTCAAGTAACACTGATTTAAAATACGGATTTGAGATCTAACGCTTGAGAATTCTTAAGAAACTATTGTATACTTTGGCCATTGCAAAATCAAGGCTTCCCTGTTGGAAACGTGTAACATATGAAAATATACAATATTGTTAGATAAATATTTTAATGTCTTTAATTAGCAACGGTTTGCATATCAATCTAAGTTTTCAAACAATGTTAGATAAATATTGTTATACAATACTGTCTTATTTGTCTAAGCGGACGCTAAAAACGTTCGCTTAGACGTAAGAAAATTTTGAAATTTAAAAAAATGCGTTGGTTTTCGCTCAAAAAACGCAAAAAGACACTAAAACGTCCGCTTAGACAAATACGACAGTATATTGTTATACAAATATTGTATAAAATATTTTTATTAAATAATTGAAAAAATAATGTCNATTCTGAAAAGAAATATTTTTCTAATATTATAACCTTTAGTAATAGAAAGATTTTTAGCTATTTTGACAACGATTTCTAGAGCCAAATACTTTGTTACATCTGTAATTTCATATCCGGTGACTGAGAATGATTTGGTTTAATAACTCAAATAACAGTGATGTGTATTTGATTTATTACTCACATCATTCTCAGTGACCGGATATGAAATTACAGAAGTCACCAAGTTTTTCTTGCTCTAGCAATCAGCTTGTCAAAATAGCCAAAAACCTTTCTGTTACTAAAATTTATCATATTTGAAAAAAAGTTCATTACAATCCAATTTTTTTTTTGAATTTACGGAGTCACAAGTACTTTATTTGTTCCCTGAACCAAATGACACTGATTAAGATATTATTCTGGTCATTATGCATTTTTGTTGTTTTTGAACAAGATAAAAGTTATACAAAGAAAATGATTATTATTCCGAGCGTATTATAATTATTCTGAATTTATTGCAATCTCTCAAGATGTAGATTGGCTACAATCGTAATCGTATCTATAATCATAATTCATACGCGTTTCGGTGATCTTATCGTTTAACTAAGCAGGCTTATGCTGAGACAATCAAGATAAATATTTCACCCATATTTGAGGTGACAGAATTTTTCACCTCGGTGCCCCGAATAGCTCTGCGCAGCCATATCAGCCAGTGCTTTTTTTGTAAAAATACTTAAACTCTCTTAAAAAAAGAGGCAAGTTTCTATAATAAAGTATGAATAAGAACTTCAGAACGTTTCATTTTGACCTATAAAAAGTTTTGATCAGAGTTGACCTCATCATATTGCAATACAAAGATCTGATTGGCTAACAAATATTATATTTGGCCCCAATCTGCATAATCTTACATTTTATGACATCTCAAATTATGGCTGAATAAAAACATAGATATTTGGTGATGTAAGACTTGGCTGCACAAAGCCATCTCCGTGGCTAGGCTATTTAACTCTGCCAGCATGCTGCAGCATATCCGAGTTACCAAACAAAAATCGAAAACTATGCACTTCGGTTTGATCATGATGAAATTTAACTTAATTTGCAGTTAATAAAAAAATCAAATAATGCTAATTTCAATGACCTGCTAGTGTAGATTTTTGTTAGGCATAAATTTCCAAATATTGTTTTTTTTGGGTTACGGTAGACTCAGTAATCTAGGTCGATAACCAGGCAGCGGTAGTTAGTAACCATAATTCTATTTTAACTTTTTTCTTAATATCAACTTAGAAGATTAAATTGTTTCGAATTTGATTAGTTTCACGATATGTTTTCAGTAACAACTTTCAGTTTTACAGAACACAGAAAATAGAATCTAAAATAAGAGATTAAAATAACAAGATTTAACATAATACTTAGGACTAAAGACCAGTTTTGGGTGATTTTGGGAGAGAAGGCTATTGTTCAAATTATTTGTAAAAAAGTCAGGATGCTTTGATATTGTAGATTGTAAAAAAATCAAGATTATATAAAGTTACTTGAAAGTGATAGAATAAGCTTGGTTGCTTAATTTCCCTAGATTTTAGCCACTAATCACTTTCACTTGCAAAAAATGGTATATTCTTCCGGATTTATTTTCTGTTCAATTTATATTATAATGTTTTTGTTCAAATGGCTAACAAAATAATTCAGGTTGATTGAATAATTCCGGAAGAATTTACCATTGTTGCAAGTGAAGCTAATCAGTGGCCAAAAACTGAGGGGATAATCTACCTACCTTACAGTTTTAGGTAAATCATGAAATTCCTGATATAATTTCGTTTTTTCTGAAATTAATCAAATCGATTTAGCTTGCTATTTTGAGTATTTTAAAATAGCATAACTCTCTCGTCGATAGTGGTCATTAAATTAAAATGTAATTTTTTTTTCGATAATTTATGCTTTTTACGAATTTAATCAGAATCAAGAATATCTTCGAATCCCTAAATATTTCTTTACCTTGAAAAGCCTATTGATCATGTACAATCATTTTTTTCAAGGTTTACAATGAATAAAAAAGGTCCTTGTACGTTAACCTTGTTGTCTTGTTGTTTATTTGCGTTCTAAAGTTGTAGTTAAAAAAGAACAGCAAAAATTCCTTATCTTTGTCTTTTTAAAGAACAAATACAAAAAAAATTTCAAGCCCTACTTTTACGTTTTTACATTGTACAAAAACGACAAACATTGAGTGACCACTAGAATAACGCCATATTCTTAAACATAATTACTGTATTTTGTGGAATAATGCAAAAACACACTTACGACAACCTTAGAGGCAGTATTTTTTGTGTATTTCCTGAAAATTTTGCTGAAATTCCAATTTTTTTGGAGTAATTTGATCTTTTATATTTTTTCCAGTTTTCGTATCAGTTATAAAAAATGTACCCTCGATTGAAGAAATATTTTTTCAACCTGCCACAAGTATGTTAGACCCTTAAAATTTATACACTTATATTGCGTTCAATTCAAATTTGATTTTTAGAAAGTTAAGCCATTAATTGACTGGGAAGAGGACCTGTCAGAAACTCAAGCCGATTTTGAGAAGCAATGGGCAGTCGGACAATTTCCCGGTTGGGCTGACGTCGAGTCCGCTATCAAAACAAGCGGAGCCCATCTTGATCTAAGTCAAATTCAAAGTGCTGAAGTAAGTAACAAAAAGTTTTAAAATGGTCAAAAGTTAAATTAATGGAGGGTCGCTTTTTATTTTTAATTGCTAAAAAATCAGGTCGATTTTTGTACTTTTTGACAGATCAAGGTCAAAAAGGCCATATTGAATTATAATTTTTGAATTCATTGTAAACAACGCCATCGGAATATAAGTTAAAAAATATGATTTTACATTGTTAAAATTTCGACCAAGCAAAAACTCGGATCACATATGGATCACCGGACCTCAGAGTACAAATCCTAAATATTTGAAATATGCGAAATCTGAGCATTTGATTGGTTGATCCTTTCTCAACCTGACCAATGAAAGCGGCCTATTCCGCAATCAACGGTTTTGATTGCGTGCTAATATCTTGCGTTGTTTGTATCATTCAAATATTTAGGATTTGTACTCTGAGGTCCGGTAATCCATATACCCATTTCTATTCATTAAAATTGCAAATTATTAAATACCCCCATTTAATGAAATTATTCACTGAGAGATAGCTGTAAAATTTGAGTTTGCAATTCAAAAAAAAAATTCAAACTTGATTTGGACACCTGTCCGCTATTTTTTGGTGTTAAAAACCTGAATTTAGGCACAATGTAGTATTTTTTCGTGATCACTTTCTCCAGCGTTACAGACATCTTTCGAGCTTTTCTGAGTGTAATAAACTTTGGTTTGGGCTAACCCCGGACAGCTTAAATTGGTGAGCAAATAAGCACTAAAAGCTCACATTAGTTTTGATGGGATTTTTTTAGCAAGGCTATAGATTAATCTGCATGTATGGAAAATGCGAAGCCGGGTAAATTCTAGCGAAGAATACTTTAGCAGTGTTCTGAATAGTCATCGAGATTGAAAAGAAATAAGACGCTGACCCGACAATTTTTTTTAAATAATTTCTATCTGTTCACCAGGTAGTTTTTTTTAGGTGACCCCACCCTAGTCATGACGATTACGGGAAAACCATTGGCGATATCGAAAACGTTTTTTTTGCATTCAACTGCCAACTAAAAAAGCTAAATGGATAATTTTTCTTTTTATCGGACTACGGTTTCACCGGTAACCGGAGATCTATTATAATAAGCATTTTCAAGCATAAATTTTGAAAAAAAAAAATCGAATCCTCGTTTTTTCTTCCAGGAATTCATCAAAAATATAGTTCAAGCAGTAAATGTGTAATAATCGTGAAATAAGAAGAACAAACATAAAAAATTAACCTTTCGCTGATTTGAAAGAAAAAAATTGGGCCCACCGAGATTTCGAACTTACCAAAAAAATTACATTCTGGTTTATATCCGGTGAATCGGATGTCAAATCAACTTAATTAAATTACTCCATTTAGCTTTTTTAGTTGGCAGTTGAATACTAAAAATCGTTTCTCGATATCGCCTATTGTTTTCCCGTAATCGTCATGACCTAAAAAAACTACCTAAGCGCAAAAAGGTTTGTGAAGCTACATTATAGTTTTTCGGTGTAACTTATTCGTGAATAAAGGAAAAACGATATTTTTCACCCAAAAATCAGGGAACGTTAAAATTATCAAATTGTTTGTGTTTATTATCGACGATTCGTCGTCAGTACATATTAATGTAGAAAATAGCGTTAAATTTCAGTTTATACAGGCTGTATAATACACCTCCAGCACGAAAAATTCAAGCAAGGTCAAATTTAGGGTCACTAAGCATTTTTAATTCACATTAGGAATTAAGAATGCTATAAAATCCTACTTGTGCATTTTCATAATCAGAAATACATATTATCATACCCTTGGATTCACGTGGATCCTTGGACTCGAGGAGCAGCGTTAACTCAAGAGTATGATAATTAGACTTGACAAGTGATTCATTGCTGGGTCGAGCCAAGTTGAAACACAAATGTTCTCAGGTCACCTAAAAAGTGATTTTTGGATTAAACAATTTGATGACTGAAAGTTGTGAATTTTATTAAAAAACCTATTATGGGACATTAAATAAGTTAGTAGCAAAGGACCCCAAGTAATTCGATGCTCACGTGACTCAGGTGGAGTCATTCATCTAATTCTGTCAAATAGGGTCTTTCAATAAAATCAAAAATTTTGGATTACTTCTGAGACCCTTGATAACCTGGTGTATGTTTTACATATCCCTTATATACTTTTGGTTAAATGCGTAGCTACTACTCTTATAACGTGTGATTTAAACGTTGTGGCTACGCATTCTAACCAAAAAAGTGAAAAAGGGATATTCGTGTTGTTTAGTCTGTTAGCCAAAATACAGCTTGGCAATCAAAACGGACAAACAAAATCTAGTTTCTGTCTCGCATTCGCTGTTTCGCTTTTTAGGAAAATGATATAATTAATTGAGAATAAATAACGGTAGTTTTTTAATTCGCAGAACTCAGTGCATTTCTTTGTAGCCCTCTAAACAGGGTTACCACCCTAGAATTATGGTTGTGATCTGTTTTGAGCTGAATTTTATAAATTATAGATTGAGTTAATTCAACTCTGTAAAACGCATGTACTTTGTAAAACTGTTTATCTGAAAAATTTGAACTTAGATTTTAATTCAACTTGAATTTCGTAGATTAACATAATACAGCTACGATAGAGCAATCGGAAGCGAAGTAATCAGATAATTTTTCAAAAATATTTTTTTTAATAATCTGGCAGTGTTATTTCTGCCGTGATTGAACCAATTCTATTTTTTACCGATTTGTCTGAGCAAATTCAACCCGTTCGTACGCTAGCCAATAGCCTATAGTCATAGGCTTATTTAATGCTTTTTGAGCGCTGCTTATTATTTAGAAATGATGCGATGCCGTTAATACCAAACTTTTCGACAACTTTTAAATCTAGCGCACCATTGAGGTTTGAAAAATAAATTGGTGCCCAAAAAAGCGCGGAATCGTGTATATTCCACAGAAACTTGATTAAAAATTTACTTGTTACTCCATGAAAAGTTTTCCTTTTGAGTAATTTTTGAAAACTGAACTGTCCGCGCCCTCAATAATTGCATGAATTTATTATAAAATGACTTAAAATTGAATTATCCTAAAATCGAAGATCTAGAAATAAAATATGTTATTTGGGGAAAATTTGAAATATAATTTTCCAATGCACTTGCATTTTGATGATTAACATAATACAGCTAAATTGAATTTCGCAATCCGAAGCGAAATTTTCAGGCAATTTGTCTTAATTAATTAATTTGCATAATAATTTTGCAGTGTTATTTTGAACCTTGTTTTTTAAATTAAAATCACTGAAAACGTTAATGATTACTCATTAATTCCGTTCCATTAATACGTAATTAATAACTAATCACTAACGTTTCCAGTGATTTATCAAAAAACACGGCCAAAATTATACTGCCAAATTATATAAAAATTAAATTATTGAGACTAATTGTCTGAAAATTTCGGCCATTATGCGAATTGGTCAATTATGCGAAAATGCTGATGGTTTATTTTTTCCTAAAAATTGTACTACTATCAATTAATAGACACTGACGTTTTTTACAGTGATGAAAGTAGAATTCTCGAAGTGTAATGGAAGTTTCGAAAATACACAATAATTGACATTTCTAGAATGCGTGTCTCTAATAATCTTAATAACAACGTGCCATTAATAAAAAATATTCGCGCGAACTAGTTCGAATTCGCGAATAAAAGAGCCACTTAATTTCCAAAAAATTAAGAGAACGGCAAATAATTCCAAGTGGAAATTTTGAAAACTTAGTGGTAACTACGCTAATTAAAACAATAAAATGGTGGACAGACACTAAAAAAATCTGAGAAAAAAAATACAATTTATAATTCCTGAGGGGATATAAATATCCTGAGGGAAACTACCATAATCCTGAGGGAAGCTACAAAATCCTGAGGGATATATCATAAAACATTGTGATCCTGAGTGATCATAAATTTGAAATATATGAGAGTATTTTCAAGCCTAAAAACAATTAGAGTCGAAAAATCACGAAAATAAATTTCGGTTATTAAAAATACTAGCGGGGGCGCTCGAGACGATAGCTAATTCGCTAAAGGGAAGGTTTACCGTCTTCTTCACCCAATCAAAAATTATGTAGGCGTGAGCAGATGGTGAAAAACCGGGGTCAGAACTAAAATTACAAAATGATCCCATTGTGAAAACAAACTTCTACGAATCAGTCGATATCTAGAAAATAATTAAAGTCTTAATTAATTAATTTTAAAATAACTGGTTATGATAAAATCTAACCATTCCCACAGCGGAAGACTAAAAGAGAACGATGTCAACCCGAGTGAAAAAATAATGGAATTAGTGAAAATTGAAAATTTCAAAAAGATGATGGAGATAGTATCGACATCAAGTTATGCTGGAGCAGCACTAAACGACTCCTTCATACCACTTAGTAAGTTTTTATAAAATAAAAATAATTAAAATCCAAGTGGAAATTCGATGTAAAAATTGATTAATAAGGGAAATGATATTTAAAAGACGTGAATAAAATATCTTTTATCAGTCAAAAAATGCATAGGGTTAGCTGAAAAATCAGCAATTCCAGGTGGAAAAGATAAAATAAAATTTGAAAATAAAAAACTCTGCCAAAGTCCCAACTTTTTTACAAAAGAACGCTTAAAGAAAACAAGTCATGAAGAATTTTCTAGAAAAATTCGCCTAAAAACTATAAAATTTTGTTGGAAAACTAAGAAAAATTGTGGTTTGACTGTTTACAAAAATAGCTATACTAAAAGTATATATAAGTTAAATTATAAATAATTTTGAAAGCTATAATGTGAACGTGTAAATGCTTGAGCGAAAATTAAAATTCCAAAATAAACCCTTAATATATTCACATTATTGTATTAATTAATAAATTAATACATTCCAAGTGGACAAATGAGATGAGACAAAAATGTGTATAATATACGTATATAATTACGGAATAAATTCAGTTAAAAATCACAGAAATGCTTTGAAAGAAGACAAGTCATGCCAAAATAGTCAAAATTGCAAAATAACTTGTAAAATTCCATCCTTTTTGTGGTTTAAATTTCTTTTGTTTCACCGAATAAATCAACGCATAATTATTAAAAAAATTAATGTGATGACTTAGAAAATCCAAGTGGAAATTAATAAAACAATGTATATTAAAAAATTATTAAATCCCATCGAACCAACGAAACAAAATAAAACTAAAATTATTTTAAGGAATTCGAGAGTCAAGAAAAATAATGGCTTTCGCTTTGGTCGAATCAAACACACCATGTGGACTTGGACAAATGTTCAAAGATGCCGATGGAATGGATGCACATAAACTGTTGCAAACCTTCACAGATTATGGAGTCCCCTCGAAAGTCATGATCAAGAATAATTTTGGCAAAGTTTTGTTCGAATGGTCAATAATGTGGTCGGTAGAAACTACCCGCAGACAAGCAAAGGATATCATAAGATCCCTGCTAAACCAAGTGGAAATAACTGACAATTACGAAATGTTCGTAATCAGTACTTGGGAGGAAGACGAAAATAGGAATAAAAAGCATGTTGCTTTCGACCTTGACAACTCATACGAAAATGGAAGAGTCAAGGTATATGAATGCCTGAAACGATGGAGAGTAGTTAAAAATTACAACTACAGGGCACCAGACTCAATCAAATATGACGAGATTAGAGAAAAATTCGAAGGGTGTGATGAAAAATACAAAGAAAAGACATTCTTTGAAAACACACAGGAAAAGTTTAATGATTATTTAGTACAAAAATATGTTAATAATTAATCATAAGTCCAAGTGGAATAATTTAAAATTCCTTTATTAAAAATAAAATGATGATTGAATAGAAAGTAATCACCATAAATTTAAAAAGTTTTGGTAAAAAAACTAAGCACCATAAACAAAAGGACAAAAGTAAACTATAAAATAAAATAGAACATGGAATTATTGAATAAAAATAAAATAATCCATGTAATGATTATGGTTACCCTCATATATTAGACAAAAATAATATATAATTTTAAGAAAATAAAATTTAAAAATGAAACTTTTGCCACTAAAATATTCTTTTTTGTTACTAAGAATAATATTAGTAAAAAATAATAAAAAATTAACTCGCATTAAACTCAAAACAAGGCAAAAAAGGGACAGATAATCAACCTCGAAGTGGTCACATGGACCGACTTACAGGTACGCCGGGTGGCCTCAATAAATGATGAAATTCCAGAAACCGCATCATATATTCGAAAAAGAACCCAGGTTCCGTTCCACTTGGAAAATGAAAACGGAGACAAATTTGATTGCGAATTCGACCTCGAAGGCACAAAACCTGCAACGGCGACATTAAAATTAGTGGAAGAACTGGCGGAATGTCGAACAAATTTGAATGACATGTACAACGACGATATTGAAGTCGAAAATACAACAATTAAAATCGTCAGAATGGTAAGCAACACAAAATTTATAATTCTGAATAATAATAAGAATAAATTATTAATTTAGAATAAAATTATAATGATATTAGCAAAATTTGCTTGAATGTTAAAAACAAAATAACAAATTACGGTGTGTCCTTATGAACAATCTATACTAATTTAAAATGCCAAGTGGAATATAAGAAACATTGTCTTTAACGATTTAAGATATAAGGACATGAGAATTATAAAATAAAACCTTAAAATTACAAAAAGGGGTTAGAAAAGAGTGTGAATTAACAAAAATTTTCAGTTAAACTGGGACACAGTAATATTGGCTGGTGCAATCGCGATTCTGAAAGACCAAAAAATCAAAGAAGATTTACAGTCAATCAAAGATAACCAAGCCCAAGGTCACATCTTCCTGGATAAGACTATCAAATTAGCCGTCCTTATGGCGTTAGAAATTTTAGACGAAATAAGGGATGACCAGGGAAGAACGTATCGTGATGAAAATTTTATGAAAAATTTAATCCCATCACAAATTACAGGAATCCTCACGAATCTAATCGAGAAACAGTTTAAGGTCACAAATAGACTAAAACAGGATTTCGAAAAATTGGCAGAACACGTTGGTTGGGAGAAAGAGGATTTAACGAGTTTCGTTATTATCCACCCAAATGTCCTGAAAAATGACAATGAAAATGCAGCTATAATCTGGCGGGAAATGAGGCATATAATAGTATTTTACATTGAGAATTTCATCAACGATCCACTTGGAACAGTTTCAAAAGAGACATTTTTACTAAACTCAAGAGTTGCGGCAAGGATTATGTCCAACACAAAAATGTTTGCAATGGGCGAAGTCACGGAAAATGAAACGACGGAGTCATCCCAGTTTCGAAATAATATGAAGGCCGCAAATCAAAAATGGGTCGAGTTGAATATAACCCGAACGGTAGGTTTTCGAGCAGAATTACCTACAGAAAAAGTAATCGAACAAGTCAGAAAAATAACCGAACTTGAAAAACTGTTTGATGGATTCCTACAAAATCCACAAGAAATAGAAAAATTAAACCCAGAAGTGATCGGAGTGCATAATGTTTTTCTGCCAAGCAATGCACACAGAATGAAAATGGTCCTAGCCAAATGTCGCGATGAAATTCATGGAAACTTTGCGTATAGCAAATCCAATATGACAATCAAAATAGATGGGGTAAAATTAAGATCATCGGTATTGAAGCAAATCCAAGTGGACGTAGAATCAGAAATAAAAACACATGCGCTTCAAAAATTAAGTTCGTCATTATGGAGAACAAACGAGATTAAACAAATAAAGGACATTATGGTCCGAACTGTGGATATGGACGCGAAACATTTAATGGTTCTGTATGACTTGATTCAACCACGTGGACACAGACACAAAATAAAAATGACGAACCCTTACGGTTACCACAGAGTTTGTGGTTACACCGAAAGAAACGAGGGTAAAAAATTATTGCAATGCAAAGCCCTCATCGCTAATGATTTAGAACATTGCCAGATGCACGAAGTAATTAAAGCTTCGACCTCATCCAGTGAAGATCAAAATTGCCATTTTCCTATAATCTTCGGCCAAGGAAAAGTTTTAATGGTAAAACCAAAGAAAAGGGAAATTATTTCAATAAATAACCCAATTCCAGAACGTGTTACTCGGGAAAATGCCACAAAAAACTTCTACACAAATTGGCACGAGCAAAAGGATATAGTAAGACGAGCATATTGTAGAATGGAAAAATATTGGGGACAATATAAACCCGAGAAGGTGGGAGAAAAGGCCATTAAAGAATTTAATAGCCACTTCGAAGAAATAGAAGGAAACCTATATTTCGAAATGCTGAATATGATGGAGAGAGTCAAATCACATTTTAAGCTACCCACGTGGAAAAATATCGACATATTAGTAGAATGGAGCTTCATCGATACATATTTAAATGACACGATGAGAATAAATGAAGCACAAGGGCAATTCGAAGGAGGAGAAGATCGTTTTGATTGGCCAAAAAGCCTAAAACAGAAAAATAAGCCAGATAACCTTGATAATGTGAACAGAAACTCCATTCTGCTGAGACAAATCGAACCAGTTGGTGAAGGGATATCGCACCCGATCACCACCGCGGCTACGTCACACGTACAAGGCTTTGTGGGAGAAATTGACGTTAACTCAAACGCAAAATTCTCTATTACTATAATAATGGATCACTTCACGATGGCACCGGAGGTCAGAGTTAAAAATGGGAATTGTGACTCATTTTGCCATAATGACGGATGGATACATAACCAAAGTATAGCAAAAATACTATGCATACAGGTTTTAAATCCAAGTGGAAAAGCTACAGAAATAGATTATGAAGAATGGGCTGCGTCGTTTAATGGGAAAAAGTTTTTTGACTCCCAGAATATACCAGAAAATCGCCAAAAGAAATTTTTAATGGACGCAATCACCTTTGTAGGCTTAAGAGTATCAAGATATGATACAGAATTAAACCTGCAAAAAGCATTGAATGGGGACAGAACGAAAAATGTGGATAGCTTAATCCAAGGGAAAATGTTAGCAAAGGAAATGAGGGTCTTGGCTAAGCTGGCAGAAGAGTTAGAAAAGTGTGGTACGAATACCATAATCTACTTTTCTGGAAAAGTCCAACTGGGACAATTCCTACGAAGTTTCGATCTCCTGAATAGACTCGTACCGAAATTGTTAGACGAATGGTCATTAGAAAAAATAATGACATACCCATTAGTATATAATGAACTTTTCTTTCTTGAGAAAGGGGATATGAAAGAAGTAGGAGAAAGGTTTGTCGCACCCGTCCTTATATTCTCGCCCATCAGAAAAACTGGTAGTCCACTTGGAATAGAATGTGAATATGTTCAGTTAACGGTCCTCAAAAGTAACATCGCAGAAAATGTACACTTATGGGAAGGTTTAGTACATAAAAACCGAATAAGTGGGATCTCGACTATTTGGGACCGACTGGCCATGATTGGTAACATGAAGGGATCGTACCTCCACATGGAAGATAGAAAAGTGAGCGTAAGAGGAGACTATTGCTTCAACAACGGTTTTAGAGCTAGATCAGCAGGAGCAGTATCAAACCATCGTAGACGACTCTACATAGCGGATGCGATGTTAAAACAAGAAGGCGGTTCTAATAATAGTCCACAAATTAGAATCTTAGTCCCAAGAGACTTAAATGGCGCGGGTACAAATGCGAATGAGCAATTGTACATAAGTACAGAAAGGCCAAAAACGATGGCAGTCCTTACGGGATATGACGACCCAAATCAGGAAAAAAATGCGAAAGAAAGCATCGCTGAATTTTCAGCAAAGTTCCTGTCACGTATCAAGAAAACCGAATCTCTTGATTATGTGGGAACACTCCCATTTTGGGCACTAGGCATGGATACGAGAGTTAGAGGATCTATAATCTCTAATTCTAAAATGTGTCCTTACAATGAAACAGTGTGTTTCAAGAGTCCAAGTGGAAAAATAACTGGAAGGATACCGTATAACTTAGCGAGTGAAACGGCTAGAATGAAAATCGATAAATTAGATACGCAGGGTCCTGATTGGTCGGTAAAAATGAAATCGATGGGGTCGGTCAAAATCAATAAGGATTTACTGGTGAAAGGACCAGATGTGCAAAATTGGGCAATTCATAGAGAATCGGTTTTGAATGAGGGTTGTATGGAATCCGAAAAAAGGATGGAAATAGAAACCATCAAAACCAGAGGTAATACACGTCAGAAAAATATGAATATATATAAAAATGACTACTAAAACGAAGTTGTATTTATCAAAAAGTTTAAAGTGAGGAAATAAATTCACTATAAAATTATAACGCAATAAATTTCTTTTTGTATAAACTTTTCTACAACGAAATCACGAATATCACAGCAGTTAGCCTACACATCACATGATTAATAATACTCATGTTAAAATATCATGATAAAAATATTTAAAAAGTTTTTTCAGAAACCGCGAAAAGGGAAAAAGAGCAGATCCACATGGACAGAAAGGTGAAACGGGTCAAAATGCAGCTAGAACGAGAGTCTCGTGTAGCATATAATCATATGGAACAGTGGTTGTCGAGAGGAGCAACATATGTACCCACGTGGATGGCCGAAAACAAGGGCTTTAAGAACGAACTAGCGCGAATTAAAGACGGAAGCCAGTACTTTTTAATGTTAAAAAAGTATGGCAGACAATACGTCTTAAACCCTACGCAGTGCAGATTTCTGCTAAAGTCGATCAACGAGAAACCGGAGAAAGTTGAAGCATTAGTAAAGGTAATTAATTAAAAAACTTCACTAAATGTAGGAAAAATAATTGCTGAAAATAAAAACTATCACCAATAAAACAGATAAATAATCAAAATTTCAGATTGTCTCAGGCTTTTGGACAGAAGCGACTGCAATAAAGTTTTTCCAGAACGAAAATTGGGCAGAGGACGTGAACAACAACCCTCTTGTCATGTGGGGGGGGCTTGGAATTGACCACCCAGTAAACAAAAAGTTGGCAATCAAGCAAGAAATTATTGTCATTGATTAAAATCCAAGTGGAATAACTGTATTTAATAGTTCAACGCAAACATTTTGACTGTATCACTCATTTATCTTTACTGCCCTATCAAAAATTAATTCAAAATATTAAAAAACTGCCTCAAACATTAGTTCAATAAACAAGGATAATTTCTAGTAAAAAATCAAGTAGTTGAAATCAGTTTAGCAAAGAAAAAAAGCAGGGATAGTGGCAAAATATTTGAGGTGCAAAAGTAGGGATAGTGGCAAAATATTTGAGGTGCAAAAGTAGTGATAGTAAAACTTGGTGAACTAAAATTGAAGCAAAATTACACCTTTCTCCGTTAAAAGAGAAACTAAGGACACAATTTTGAAAATAGTTGTTATTGAAAAATTATTCTCTAGACAAAAACTAGGATCGAACCAGTATAACGGACAAAAATTCAAATCAACCAATCATAATCCGTTTAAAAAATTTTTCTAGAACAAGATAAAGATAAAAATTTAACATCAAACAAATTCAGTTCATCAAGTTCAGTCTTAAGGACAGGTCCAAGTGGAATAGAGATAGAATAGATATATAATTTTTTAAGAAATAAATAGTTTTTTCTGTTTAGAAAGTCTAAAGTTTTTGACGCAGGATGCCGCAAAAGAGGAAGAATGATGAGGTTAGCTAAACCAATTTTGATATTAGAAATAATAACAAGTAATGGGGAATCTTCGGATTGCGTTATCATTGTTTGTCTTTTAAAAGCTAGCGCGTTAAAAACATATATGAATAAGTTAGAAAATTTGGGAAATGACGTAGGAAAATGTTGATAAATTAAAAGGCCCCCGTAAGGACAGTTAAAATTAAAAAATTAAAAAATAAAAAATAATTTGTTAAGGCACGAGTGACCAGAAAAAATATCACGGCAAAAGAGGCCAAGATAGAGCGAGAGACTTTCGAGTCAATTTTTGGTAAAGATGCAAAAAGTTACGAAAATCCGGCAAAATCACCGGAAAAGGTAAATAATACTCCGTCACCAACACCAGTAGTGTCAGACGCGGAGGATGAGCCACCATCACCTGAAATAGAAATAGAGGATGGAAATTTAGTGATCGCTATAACACCAGAAACAGTAGAAAGCAAGGTAAAAACGATAACATATTAATGTAAATCTCGTACTAAAATCTAGTGTTAAGAACCCACTAGAAGGAAGTTTCATCCCGGAGATAGCTCAAATTCAGGCCAAACAACAGAAACACAAATCTGATACCACGTGGACACAGTTTTGTGGGGAGTTCAAAAATGCCCAAAATTTTCTCATCAAGGACACTATTAAAAACTTTTTAATGTCCCGAGGCCTAAAACAACAGGCAGAATTAATCCAAGTGGAAACCATTTTGGACGAAAAAGATGAGAAAATAATGGCACTATTGAATATCCCATCTAGCCGAGAGCTAGATGAAAAAATTTTGGCAAAAGTCGATCGTAAATTGTCAGAAATGGCAACTAAGGAGACAGTTGATGGAAATCAAAAAGACCTAAAATCCCTGGAAAAATTATTTGACCAGAAACTAGCACACTTTTATCAGTCTTTGTCAGATGAGATTGAAATAACAAAAGTTAATCAAGATCCACTTGGAATTGATAAAACTGAGGTTATTAGACTAATAAAAGAGGCAAGAGTGGTATTTGTAAGCGATGCAAAGAAACTCATCGACAACAAATTTCCACTTGGATATGATGAAACACTGCTCGAGATTGTTAGAAAACAGGGTAATCTAACTGAACTTGAAATATATAAGTCAAGGGCCGCCATACTCAAATATTGCAGTGAAACTACAACAGCAGTATTAACAGCAATAATTGGGTATGCAGGCACAAATGACGAGTTAACACCTGAAATTGAAAGTGAATTCTTAAAATTCTTTATTAAACCTTTAACCACATCATCACCCACTGCAAGATATTCACAGCAGGTGATGATGGCCACAATACAAACGGCCTGGGGCAATTTAATTTCATATCTAGTTAACCCAGGCAACTTATCTAGTGGCGTTGTTATATCACACTGTAGAACCATGTACTACGCTGCTTTAGATATTGGAGCAATCGACTTTAAATTTACAAATACTATCGGATCCATAGTACATAAAATTTCAGTGTCAAATATGGAGCAACTGACAAATTTAACAATAATAGGGGAGCTCCAAAAATTAGTCCCTCACGACATTGCGGAAAATTGGTCCTTTAAACCAATCCCAAATAAAGTAACTATGAGTAAAACTAGTAAAAACTGGTCAAACCTAAAATTAGGAAGACTGGCAGTTAGGACTTTCGTAGATATAGGCTTAGAAAATGATGACTTAAGTACAGTGAAATCACGCCAATGCTTCCCCTTACCACATGGAAATGATATAATACATAAAAAATTTGTAGAACGTACAAATGAAGATTTAGAAGCCGGCAGTACCGGTTTTTTTGACCAAAATATTAAAGGTTTTTACTAGGGTCTAAAAAAGAAGAGGAATCTACCGAAAATTTTAGAAAAAATCCATCCCCAAAACTTTTTAATGAATCATCTACTGGCTCAATTAGTTCAGGACAAAGTGAACAATCTAATATCAGTGCGCCGGCCTTCTCAGGAGAACCGATTAAAATAAGTATAAATGACTTATTCGCCCAACTCAAGGACGAAAAAACCTCTATTAAAAAAGAGACCTCTGCAACAGAGAACCTTTCGGATTTTTTGAGATGGTCGGAAGCACTGAATAAAAAGAAGGGAAAAAAATAAGTTAAACTGCATTAGATCATTATTAAAATCTGCAAAAATTTACAAAATTTAACAAAATTTTAAATCTTTAGACTGACTTAAAAGTATGGAAATAACTCCTTTCACCTTCGAAAAACTGTTAGAAGTACATAAAGCGATTGATGAAATAAAAAGATCAGTAGAGGACATTAAAAAGGGTCAAAAGCAATGCCACCAGCGCTTAACATCTCTCAAGAGTCGAGTCGACAATAGATTAGCAAGGTTAGTCTTAGGAAAATTATAAATCCAAGTGGAAAACCGATCATAATCGCTTGAAAAAATTTAACATAGTAAAATAGAAATAATTTTAGACCAAATTATGAGCCAAAAAAGTTTCGAGGGTTTGGAAACAATTGCAACAAACCAAAAAATCATGCGCATAAAGGAATTAGAAACCTGGAGCGAGATTTCTCAAAACTAAGCAGCGGCCAGAAAATCGTGGACAATGCACTCAACAATGTGGTCGCAGAGATAAAACCGGTGCTGGCTGACCAAACAAACATGGAAATTTCAGTTAAAAGAGAATAACTGTAAAATAAATCCAAGTGGAATTTGTAAAATCTGCTTATATTTTTTGTAAAAACACATTGAAACAAATTATAACAAATATATTCATTTTAGACGGATAAAATTGCCGCGATAATGAATCAGCGCGAACAACCTGAAGACTGGATATATCAAGTCCGACCATTCCCAAGATCACCAGACATGGAATGTGAGCTATTGCCAAGACACCCTACCTACCGGCCTCATATCCCAAACATCGATAACATGGACCAAACCCCTGACCCATGGGGTATGGAGGTCCAGTCTAGGCACCCAAGTATTGCAACCAAACCCATTTTTATCAGTAAAATGAAAAATTTAATGAGATGGGGCAATTTCCTAGGAGTACACCATAGGGTTATTATGACCATTAGGGACAGAATGCACGCATTGTCCAAAATGATCGAGCTTAGAGGCCCATCTACCCCTACTAGCGAAATAAAATTATTTGCTACATTCGTAAATCGAAATTGGCCTTCAAGAGTACCACGTGGACAGGACGGAAATAAAAAAATTCCGGAAGGACCTAGAAGTAGAGCCCTTATAAGGACTTATCAATTAGTAATTGATGAGGACTTTTCGGCAGCATCTGGTATGCTAGGCCTAAATCGATGGACTACACGTAGATCCAAATTCGATACCTTTGCAAAATTTGGTACATTAGTTAACCAATTAGCAAAAGAAGTAGGACCCCCAGCTTACTCATGGGTAAAAAATTTACAATTAAGCTTGGACAGGGTGTTAAGTATGAGGGCTTTCACCTTTACTAACCCTGAAATCGTAAACGATTACAGCACCAACTTTAATGATTGGGTAGCCGAAATGATGTCGGTAGAGGCCGTATTTAAAGCGGTTAATGGGGTTATGGTTGAAACTCAACCTAGATTAGTAGCGATTTCGGAATCCGAGCACGACGCACTAATGACCCAACGGGAAAATATGGATGATTTCCCACCCCTAGTAGGACCGGGAATCGATTCAGAAGATAGTGATTCAGATGAAGAGGATTCTTCATTTGGAAACCTAGGGCCAGGTGGACAACTAAGCATTAGCTCACATGAAACTTCGTCCGGAATATGGTCGGGATCAAGCGACATCGTGATGGGAAATTGAGAAACATTTAAATAAAAAAACATTACATTCCAAAATCAAAACCCACTACCTTCTGTAATAATCCAAGTGGAAAATTAATAAATTATTTCAAGATAAAAAACTATGTTCTTACTTTACTAGCAATTAAATATTAAAATTTGAAAAAGTAATAAAACAAATTCCATGTGGATAAAATAGAAACTATTGTAAATTATAAAGACAGTATTTATAATGTAAAAATCATTTTAGAATGAAAAAATGGACGTGGCAAGATGTAGACAGAAGTGTCCAGAAAGCGATAAATGATGGACAGATACATCCTAAAACGTATGAAAACACGGCAAAAGCTGATATAAGAGCAATAACTTTCGATGACGTACATTACGATAAACCTAGAAAATTTTCAGAATGGAGAAACCATAGCTATGAATTATTAAATAGGTTTGATAACGTAATAATAGGACAAGAAAAACCAGATTGGAAAAATTTACTTTTTCGTGATGAAAGTGATTTCCGAGCAGGGTCATTTCAACAATATAGCGATATATGGTTAATCTTAATAAATAGTTTACCAAATGAACGGATAAAATTTATAGCTTACAACCACATAGTGAAGGGAATATCAATAATAGATAACCAAAGTGACATAGGGGTAAAACAAGCTAAAAATTACAAACGGGCTTTACAAGATTTTAAAATTTGTACAAAAAAGGTACCACATGAGCAAAACTTAAAAATGTATGAAAAAATGTTGATTAAAGGAAAAGTCCAAGTGGAAATATCGGGAAACTATTGCGAAAGAATAGGTTTTTATCCAGTTATGGTGAAAAAATTAGAAGGCTCCTTAGTTAAAAAGCCATTTTTTCAACCAAATTCTGACCATTTGCTAGAAAACCCTGAAATCGTAACAGACCAAATTATAAAATGGGTAAAAAATGGATCGGTAGAATTAGTAGGACCATGTCACCTCGTAAAATCACTCATCAGAACGAGTCTCGTTCTTGTATATAATGAAAATTCAGCGAAATATAGAGTATGTTACGATGGGGGATGCCTAAAACTTACAGAGGACTTTTCAGTCCCGTGCCACTTGGATACAGTTACAGACGCGCTATTATTTCTAGAAAGAAATGATTACATGACTAAGTTTGACGATGCGTCGGGGTTTTTACAAGCCCATTTAGATCCGCAGTCGTCAAACTTAACTCATATAAGATGGGGCCAATATATTTTTAGATATTTTGGTGCAGCGTTCGGAATCCCTAGGATTCCGGGAGACTTCCAGCTATTAAATTCATGCGCTGTAAGTTTTTTGAGGGAATATGGGGTACCGATATCCCTTTATTTAGATGATAGGTTAGTGATTGAAAAAAATGTAGGTAAAATAGAAATTAGGGAAATAAATGAGGGAAAGAGAGCACCAAAAAATGCCTTTCTAACCACAATGATACTTATAGCATGTGGAGGTTTTATTTCGAGAAAAAAATCCACACAAAAATGTTCTAAGCAGATAAATTTTTTGGGATTCAACATAAATACCGAAAATGAAACTATTTCAATACCCCCTGAAAAATGGGCCAAATTCCAAGTGGAAATAACGGAAATCTATTACTCGGAAGAAGTCCCGTTTAAAATAATAGAAAAATTACGAGGAAAAATGTGTTCCTTCGCAATAGTAGTACAAAACTTAAGATTATACATAAGAAGGGTAACAGAAAGTTTAGCCCTAGCAGAAAAAAATGGCTGGTCAAATATTAAAATTGATCAAAGGATAAGGGACGACTTATTCTTCTGGATAAGTAATAAAATAAAACATATAAGAACAGTAAGACCATGGATAGAAAAACAATCAGTCCTAGTAGACAAAAACATATATAGGATCTGGACAGATGCTAGCGACATAGCCGCTGGTTATGTAGATTTTTGTGGGCATGAACGAACTATATATTTTAACCAGGTGGAAATGTCCATGGGCATAGTAATCAAAGAAGCCCTGGCCATTTTGAGATATTTAGAATTTAATAAAAAATCAATGTCAAATAAACGAATACTCTTTTATTGTGATAATGAAGGAGTAGTCCAGAGTTTTTACCACGGTAGTAAAAATAGTAATTTAAATGACATTATAAGGACAATTAATATAATGGCTATCGAATGTAATATGGTTTTAGCAATTTTTTGGGTAAGTACTGATATCCAAAAAGCGGACGGGGCATCAAGGACAGTAGATCTTAAAGAAGAAATCTTAAGTGATAAAGCCTATCAAATAGCAACTAATAATCTAAAACCAACAATAGACTGTATGGCTACAAGTGCAAACGCAAAATGCGAAAAGTATATATCAAGATTCCATGAGGATATGGCAATAGGGAAAAATTTTCTAACAATAATTCCAAGTGGAAACGAAATATTATATTGTTTCCCACCAAAAACACTAGCCAATGTAGCAGCTAAACACATTTTTTCATTAAAAAATAGATTTATATTTATTTTTCACGTGATGCAAGAAATGCCATATTTTGTAGCGTTTAAACCAAAAGGCAGCAAATTAATAAGGCTTGATGACAAATGTGCGGTCACGTCACTGGTTCCATGCAGAAAACGGGACAAAACACATGATTGGTACACACCAAACGAAAAAATGAAAGCAATTTTCGCTATTATAAAATATTATTGAAAAAACAAACTATTATTTAAAAAAACTAGAAACATCATCAAAATATAAAAATTTAATTTTTAGAATGACAGTAGACAGGCCAATCACTAACTTTTTCGATTTGTCACTATTTCCAAACGAAATAAGGGCATTAAAAGGAGAAAAATACGTGCTAGGTAACTCGGACTTACCTACAATCATTAAACCAAGTGGAATTGAGGTGAATAAAGCGATTTTTGATGCAAAATATGCAAAAGATAAGCGCTTATTCAGAAAAACTATAAAAACAATTAACACTGCACTTAACATATTTGACATTATCATTAATGACCATGGTTTTGGAGCAGTAGAATTTAAAAACACCCTCCAAATCCTAATAATAGGACTGGAAACCTTAAAAGGTAATAACCATAAATTAGGATTTGAGAATGAAGCAATGGATAAATTTAGAGGAATTAAAATGTGGGTCACAAGATCCGAAAGATATAAAAATTTATTTAAATTATATGAAGGCTTGAATATAATGAGAGCAGAATTGCCATCAATAAAAACTAGGACTACCTTTTTGATGAAAAACATATATGAGTTACTAGTCGGAGAAAATATATCACAGGTTAACAAATTTAACTGGTCCAAAATCATGATGGAAAAACCATATAACTTATGTTAAAAACATAAAAAACTATTCTGTCCTTATAACCAAAAAACAGCAAATTAAAGTCATTTTCGTTTAGAATGTTCCCATTAGACGTACTAGCATATTACTTATCAAAATTTAGTTTGATAGAAGGAAAAGTAATAAATGCAATAATAGGAAAACAAATAAAATTCCAAGTGGAAAATTTTGACATGACAAACGAATTTAGCAGAACAGCTCTGGAAGAAGAGCTAACAAAATCCGGAAAATTTGACCAAAGTGAAATAACAGAACTCATGCAATTCAAACAAAAATATTAAAAACTGATCAATGTATAATTTATATAATTTTATAATAGGAAACATAAATAACCATTTAAAAATAATCATTATATTTAGACTGATCACGATATGTCGGATAACTTAAAATTCCAGTTGGAAACGGAAACTTTTAACAGTTTAACAGCTAACCCTATGTCGGCGCTGTTTAAAAGGGGTAGGGACACCATAGATAATAATTATCTGATCCCTACTCAGAAAGAGAGTTATGAGGAGAGCTTAAAAGAACTAGAATCTGGTTCTTTAAGCTCAAGATACTCCTCATATATGTCCGATCTAAAAATAATAAGAAAGGATTTATCGGAAGCTCACGCTAAATTTATCTCAGCAAGAGCTAAGGAGGAACTTGCCGAAAAAAGGCGCTCCGAATACCTAAGAATATTACAACGTAATAATGATGGGTTTACCATGACCACGGCGGAAACTGATTTGGTAGAAAATACCACGCCAGAAGGCATGGAAAAATATTTAGGTGAATTTAAAGTTGCAAGAGAGAAAACCCAAGTGGAAAAGACCAGACTTGCTGATCTTGTAGATAGCATGGAGGGTAAAGCGACAAATTTGCGAACCAAATATGGCGCAAGTGTAATTTTCGAAGACGAACACGGTAGATTTCGTAGAAAATTCACTTCAGCAGCGGCCGGGGTATTACAACCCAATAAACGGAGCCAGCAAGAAGTAGCATTGGTCTTAGTAAGTCGTTTTACAACGGACAAGTTACTAAAGCTAGACTTTGAAAAGGGTCTAAGCTTAATTAAAGAGTATCGAGACACATGGATAGTAACCCATGACATGCACTCACTTTTCTCGCTAATTGCAAATAATATGGAGGCTAGCAAAAATACCATGGACCGTATAGGTATGGCCAAGATGGTTTACGAGGGCTTGAATCGTGAACGGCAAACGGATTTTAACCGTACCGTAGCCACCCTAATGTCCGTAGCAGAAAACGCTAAGGAAATGAAAAAACCTGCCCTTAAATATAATCGAGATAAATTAGAAACCTTAAAAAAGGCTAAGGAAACTAAAGTCCCTTATAAACAAAAAAGTCCACGTGGAAATTCTACCACCAGAGGTCGGGGTAGAGGACGCGGTAATGGCAGAGGCAGAGGAGGCCAAAAACGCCGACGAACCGATTACTATGAAAAAGATTATCGAGAAAATCGATATGAACATAGAGATAGTGATTATGGTTCAGAACCCAAAGTTATTAAACCGGAATTCCACGTGGAAAAACCACCAGGAGGTCACAGTGATGGCTTTCGAGGTAGAGGGCGGGGAGGTTATCGAGGTTCTAGAGGTGCACCAAAATATTAGAACAACGATATTAGAATAAAAACTGTTAGATAAAACATTATTCCTTTAAAAACTGTTATAAGAGTTAAAAATTTACAGAAACTACAACATCATATATCATAATATATTTATTAAAAACCAAGTCAATATTTAAAATGAAAATGTTTTAGAATGGATACGGTCATTCATTCCCAATCAAGACACCTCATATTGGTAGTGGCTGGAAATTGCGTGCGAAAAGACGACAATTTCAACATAAAACCCTTACTAAAATTATTGCGAAAATACGCGTGAGTAATTAGAAACAAAATAAATTAAAATCATATGAAAGCATTAAGGGAAAGAGATGGAAAAACGAAAATAACCAAAATTATTAAAGATGAAAAAAATTGGTTAGAGAAACAAGGCTGGTATCTGTCAATAATTGAAACATTAGCAGCAGATGACCAGGAATATAGAAACATCTTAGGACAATAATATTATGCAAAACTAACGATAATTATTTAAATAACCCAAAATACATTCCAAGTGGAAATATCTAATAATGAAAATATATTTAGAATGGAAAATCTATTAACAAGAAATAGTATCGAAAATACATTAGAAGTCGTGAAAAAATTTATGCGAGATACTGATGTTAAAACCATCACTGTAGAACACGCCTTAAAATGCTTCCAAAAATGGGTTAAGTATAAGTTAAAATATAAAAAAGTTATACGACCTTACCTTTTGGATAACATGTCATACTGGTTTTTAAAAACAATTACCGAAATGGGATTGTCTAATCAAAACATAAATATTTTCAAAAAATCATTAAAAAAGCTAACAAATAAAATAGCTAAAAAAATGTTTTTGAAAAAATTATACGTAACAAAGCGCGCCGAAATTTTCAATATGTCACAGATAGACAAAATATATTCATTCTTATGGAATGGAAATAAGTTAAGCAAGGCAGCAGCTACCCTGCTGAAAATAACATTTTTATCAGGAGCAAGATGTGGAGACCTACGTAATGTTTTTTGGGAAGATATATCAATTGAGATAAATCATTCAGGGGCATATGCTAAATTACCAATGAGAGCATCAAAAACTAATCCACGAGCATTAAAAAAGGAAGTTATAACTATACAAGCTAGTAAAAACTCCAAGTGGAATATAATAGATATAATAATAAATTATAAAAAATTTCTAGCCAAAAATGGCCTCGAGACAAAAAGAATGTTCCCGGATAAACCAACGAGAACATATGCCTACTATTTTGAAAAAGGACGAAAAGCCCTAAAATTCACAAAAAAATTGACAGGACATTCGGGGCGAAATAGTACCATTAAAAGACTATTATTAGCGGAGGTAAAAACAGAAGACATCTGTATCCAGCTACATTGGAAGAGAAACAGTGAAATGTTGTTCAAATATAGAGATACCTTAATGGAGACAACAAAAATAGGTGCCCCATATGCACTGAATGCATTTGATGAAAAAAATAATTTCCAGCTCTGAAAAATCTAAAATAAATCTTTATTCATTAGGAAGGCAGAAAATTTAAATTGGAAAAGTTTAGATAGGAATATAGTCCTTAATAATGAAAATTATGAAACGAAATCAAAAAGCATCTCTACAATTAATTAGGTTCGTGAATTATTGAAATAAAATAACAATTAAATTCATATTTGTTATATCTAAAAATAAAATAATAAGATAAACTATTAAGAACCTCCCATGTGGAAACGGCAGCGAAACAAATAGAATCAAAAAAGAGGAAAAAACAATTATTCCAAGTCCTACAAGACATGGAAAATTTTTTTAAATTACACATAGCAGATGCCTGCCCATGGCTTTTAAGAGAAAAATTGCGTTTTCTGCACAAAATTTTAACCGTAGGAAAAGAAAAGAGTATTGCACGAGGCGTACTCACATATTACACGAGATGGCCGAAAATGAAAATTCTATCAAAATTGATAGACTTAGTAGGATTCCTATGTAAAAACACATTGAACAGAGATAATTTGACATCAGAACCGTTCATTTATAAGGACAAGATTTTGTCAACAATAGACATAATACCATTTCGAGCAGAAAAAATTAAAATGTTAGAAATAAAGAAAGAATAGAACCTTTTCCAAGTGGATATATAATTCGAAAATATAATCTATTAAAAATAAAAATAACCTCTATTTAAAGTATCAATATTTAGAATGACAACTGTAGAAGGTGAAAAATCGGTATGCACCAACGAGGTGCACAGTACAATGCTGCAAAGTCCAATTTTCCATTGTATTATGAAAGAGTTTATGACATCAATGAACCATGATCCAAGTGGAAATACGTTAGAAAAAATAAACGTAGCGGCACAGTCAATAAATGAGAGTATGAGATCCCCTTACGGAAAAATGGAAATGGCAATCAAGAATCTATCAAAATGCCAGGAACAAAATTTCTTCTACGCGGTAAAAGATTTAGAATCTTTACCTCAAATAATAGAGAAGGAAATATACATAAAGCGCTCATTAGCACTAAATATGCAGTTCCGAAATGAATGGAAAAAGACAAAAGCCGAGATTAAAAAATTATTGGATGGAATTAATGTATATTCCGCCAATAGAGAGGGGAACATTACGATGCTAGCGTTACGACGATTCGTATTTACAGAAGGCGAAAAACACTTTAAAAATAAGGCAACCGAATGTTTTACTATGCTAAAAGATACCTGGCAAACAATCTGGCACGAATATAGAGCGATAAGAAACAACCTGAAAGCATTAGGTAAGTTGATAAGATTAAAATTAAGTAAAATTATAATTTAAAATCTTATTAAGGCTGGACAAACAGGTCACTCAAAATATCAAACGAATGTCCACGTGGAAAAAGCGATTGGATGACACTGGCTATCAGTAAAGAGGGATCCATCCGAATATGGTGCCAAGAAAAAGACACACTATGGAAAGCTCAGGCAAGAAACACCGAAATAAAATGGGGTAAAGTGTTTCAAATTAAATCAAAATCAAAAATGTATTGGTACATCACAACCTACGAAAAATACAAAGAGGATAAGGCCAATGATACAATTTGTGATGAAATAGAGGACAATTTTGATAATTTATCACTGTCCACCACATACTGACTAACAAAGTATAATAAATAAAAACCCCAAGAAAACTCAACGAATATTCTTTAAAAACGCTCCAGGCTAATAAATGGCTAATGAGTGGCGACGTAAAGGGTATTACCCGGTCGACGTTTTACACAATATACCCACAGAGCCAGAGGGAGTCTATTAGGTCCATAAATAAAAGAAATGGACTTTAGGGTATGAAGTAATGGAGAGTTTCGAAATACACACAATAATTGACATTTCTAGAATGGCGTGTCTCCATACTAAATCTTAATAAAACAACGTGCCATTAATAAAAATAATTTCGCGCGAACTAGTCGAATTCGCGCTTTTATTGAAGATAAAAAATAAAAATTTTCACATTTTTTTTCAACTTTAAAATGGCAAAGCTAGAGAACGGCAAATAATTCCAAGTGGAAATTTTGAAAAACCCACTACCAGTAAATAATTAACAAACAACCAAATTACAAAAATACAAATATATTATTTACTATCCCTCCCTATTAAAACACAATATAAATACCCAAGAGTCCAGAAACTAGCTATTAGGTCCATAAATAAAAGAAATGGACTTTAGGGTATTAAGAATTTAATAATCCGGCTTCTGATTGGTGCAAAAGTCAATCTTTAAGATAACTCGTAGATTATACGAAAAATGCCGTAAACTCTTCGCAATGCCTACCAATTTGATAATAAATCAAAATTAGATGTTATTGCGATAAATTTCTCAAGAACAATGCATTTTAATATATGACTCATCCATATAGATATTTATAAATTTTGCATATATTAAATTTGAAATTAAAAGCCGAAATGCATTTTTATCGCCGAAATCCGCCAAACCTCGCTAGCAGGGAGTTTGAGACCTCTTAGTTTTATAAAAAAAATGAGAGAGAATTTTGTTGAATGGTCATTTCCGGTCCATAGCCAGCGTTATGACTCATAATCTATAAAAAAAGGAAATTTTCCGGCGATACAAAATAAAATAATTCTAAAAGCAGATGGACAATTCCCATAATTTTGGTTAATAGCCCTTAATTACAAAGCATATTGAAGAGCATAAATAAAGCACTAATTTGGCATTCTTGCATACACATCCCGTGTGCTATAAGCGTTACAAATTTTATTTTGAGGGTTATCTACTGTATTTTTTACCAAAAAAATTTTTCCTTGGAACCGATTTTAGATATTTTTGTACTCTAGCCATAGCCGAAAAATTGACTTGATTCCATGTTTATTTAAGGAGATGTTTATTTAATAGGTTTTTAAAATTTGGTCTTTGAGGCCCTCTAGCGGCTGAACTTGATATCAAAAAAATCTTAGACCAAGCTCATTGTCATTTTTTGGCCGATTTAGTAGTCTCAACTTTTAAGCGAAATCTATTTGCGACGACTACCCCATTAAAGCGCCTTTAATCCCCTCTGACCCCGTAAAGCGACAGATTTTGAAAAATAAAAATGCGCTTTAACGGGTCAGGGACTGTAAAGACATTTTTTTTGCTTTTGTCCTTATAGACGAAAAATCGAAAACTAGCGATAATGGCAAAAATTTTCGCATAACTTCAGCGCATCTATCAAAAATTTTGTGATAATCATACAACTGGATTGTTTTTTTTACATAAAAGTGAATTTTAAGAACAGTTTATTTCCAAATATATATTTCAAAAAATAAAATTTTCCCTTGAGTTTTGATAAATTATAATAAAATATATAATAAAAATATAATCTTTAGTGTAGGCTTTTTTGGAAATTAATTTCTGCATCAACTCAATTATACTCAAAAGTACTCCAAGACATCAACTAGATTACTGATTGTGCACCCTACCTGTATACTTTTATTTTGATAAAGATATTTGTGAACTGTACTTCTAAATTCTTCCGAAACTGAGCCTAAATGGACGTCTGGGTTAAGCAAACTGATCTGAGGATCCGGCAAGTATCTTTTCTTGATCCATTTTTCTCTAATATCTTCGGTTAATGGAAATTCATCTTCAAAAACTTTTTCTAATTTTTCTAGTGGTGGATCCAAATTTTTTCGAATTTTTCCAGATTTTTTACTTTCTTTTATCGAGACTTGATGCCAGGATTTTATCGAAAGATCATTAAAAACATCGATTAAATCTCGACCTTTTGACTTGATTTCGGATCTGGAAAGTGCGACTTCTTGAAATTCAGTTAGTTTAGAATGCTTATTTATATAATCATTAAATGCGAGGACTCTATCAATTCCACCGACGTTTCGTGCCATGTCCCAACCATCTCGGTTTCCTCGCTGTATATAGGGTAGATAATTTTATTTTGTTTTCAATCTATTGCCTCTGTAAAAAATAAGCTAAATTTGAAGACCTTTTTTATTTTTGCTTTTCGGTTCATTTTTTCAGACTGCACTTCTAGGTAAAATAGGTCAAAAACGAAGAAAAAAATTCAGAATATTAATACACGCTACAATATTATGGTTTTTTATAACAAAAATAATCTTTAAAAAGTTTACTTTTATACATTTTGAAGAGTGTCGTTTTGTCATATATACGCAGTCATTTTAAAAAATTAAATTGGCAGAACGGTATTTTAATTTTTATCTTCAAAGCCTTAAATGGGGATTATATAAATTCGACAGTTCTTAAATTATTTATAATCAAAAAATGTTGAGGGCAGTTTCATTTTTGCATTTTAAATTTTCGGATTAGAAAAACAATTGTATGCTAAACATTTCCATGATAAGAATTTTGTATGCCAAAATTTTCCAGATGACACTCCGCCAAAATAAAAGCAACTTCTCAAAATATTAAAAAACTGTGCTTAAGCATTTTTTAGCATCATAGCATTTGTAACCCTAACTTGATATAACTTTCTTTATGCTTTTGTAAAGCTGCCACCTCACTTGATAAACTTGGAATTTCTCTATTTCCCCAAAGTTGTTTCTGGTAAATTTTTGAATTTTCTTTGATAAAATTAAACTGTGTTTTGTTCAAATAAGGGGTCTGAGCAACGTCCAAACCGTCTTCACCGAAATGAAACTGGATAACGGACTGGTCACTATCCCGGACGGTACGATCGTAACCCATAGTAATTCCTTCAAGATGTTTGATAAGACATCTAAATTATTTTGATTAATTTCCACCTTACAATTTTTCGAAAAAATTGTCTTTTTTCATTTATATTGTCCTTATAGAGGAAAATTTTAGAAACTAGCCTTGAAGGCGAAAACAAAAAAATTTAAAAATACAAAGCTTATCCTTATTAAGGGGGTTGTGGATGTATATAAAGCAAGAGTTGAAGAAAATTGTATTTATTTTCTGGAATAGTGAAAACAAAACAATTCTGAAAACATTACCGTGCCGAATTTTTTGACAAAAAGGGTCTGTCCTACCAAAAACGGTCGGTCATCTTTGATCAAATTGTCAACAAAATAATTTCAGGTATAAAAGTGGCTATATTTTATTTTGTTAAAAATTTTATTTTACATTATGATGACTTCGAACATTGTACACCCTCTTAAATCCCTGCGGAATTAAATTGATAAAAAAAAACACAGATACCCCTTAAGGGCCTCGGTGCATTTTGACAGATATAAAAACTTTTCACTGGATTGATATATTCTTCCCAATATACCATCAAAGTGATGATTCATAATCCAGGCAACTTTTGTAACTAGCGAATTTTTGCATTATGGCTTTTTAAGAAAATTTTGAGTTCGAATTTAACTTTTCGAATTCGAGAAATT
>SCLH01001785.1:82996-104873 GCA_004367855.1 Oikopleura vanhoeffeni
AGATATTCCCATGATTTCTTGATTTTAATTATATAAAAAGTTTAATAATATATTTTTCGTTTTTTTTTGGTTTAATAATTTTCAAGATCATAGTATTTTTGTTGGTGGAACTTTGTGTATAGTCTCTAAATGATTTTTTGCAATACTGGTACTGAACAGAAAGATCAATATCATGCCAAGGTCTTTGTATCTTATTTTCATGGAAAATTAAACTAAAAATTTATTTTTTCACTTTTTTCATGGAAAATTCACGATGGAAATATTTTTGATGCTTGAATATTTTTTTCATTGAAAAAATTTAAAAATTTTTAAGTTTCCGATTTTTTTAGTTTTATGATAATGTTTTATATTTCAACATTTCATTTGGTTTTGACTGCATAATGAATGTTTCTGTGTACATTGGCATGTGTCATTTTAAGGTCTCAGTTGAGCTTTTTGACATGGAATTTTCGCAGGAGAGTTTCAAAATAAATGCAATAATAAATCAATATTTTTTCACACTTGAGCCTTCACCGAATGGTGTTGCGAACTTCAAATTTCGATGAAATTTAGCAAGCTTTATTGAACCGCTTCCAGGAGTTATCAAATGTTTACAAAAAAAACTTTCTCATCGTTTTTATCAAAGCCGAAATTACCAAAAATCTATTGTAATTCACGGCCCAAAATGTCTGCCTTTACCTTCAGATTAAAAAAATGATATCAATTTAGTACAAATTCAGTATTCTTTGATGATGTAGTCTATATTGTGAATACAGTATACTCTTCATTCTAAATAAATTAATTAAAAAAAAATTCGGTTTTAAGACCGGACAGCCTGTGAACCTCACATTTGGTTCAAAATTTTTCATCCAAGGATTATTGATGACGGAGTTAGAATTATGGTCTGGCTACAATCCTCGATCGGAACATTGCAATTAATTTTTGCCCTTCAGATCGTTGGAATCTCATTTTTGTCCAAAATGAAGGAAAAATTAAAAGGACCAGATGACCTGGTCTTTCGATATCAGTTTCTCAGAACATTTCATTTTAATCTCGAATGGAGAGGACAGTCAACGCGTGTTTATATAACTCGTGGACTCGATTTCCGGCAAGTAGTGACCATTCACATTAAATCGCATTTTACGACGCTTAAACGCAAGGGACAGATCAGTTATAAGTTATCGTATTACTTGACGACCAAATGACGTTTGTGCGTTTTTTTGGAAAATTTTTTTACTTTATTACAGTACTTATTATTTTTGGGCAAAATAATTTTTGAATCACCAAATAAACATTTCATTGTAATCGAAAAAAATATCTTAAGGCCTTTTTTTCCATACACCAAAGCCAAAAATTGATCCCGTGGCCGTATATTCAAGAATAAAGTCGGTCAAATAGTACGGTTTTTGTTCAAAAATGCTTAAATTTCACGGTTTTTTGAATTAGTGAAGATGATTATTTAAGGAGTTTTTGGACTTTTTTTCCAATTTCACTAAGTCCAAAACGATCAAGTTGTCTTCAAATTAATGGGTATGGGTTCCTAATTGACATTTCTCGATAAATTTAGCCAACAGGGCCTTCGAGGATATAATTCAGATTAGCCAGTTGTAGAACTAGCCTCAACTTGCGAAAAAAATTTGCAAACTGTTTTTGTATGACCACACTCCTTCACACATAAGCGGCACAAGAGCCACCTAACCAAAACGGAAATCTATCTCCTCCAGTTTTTATTTTCGAAATAAACCCAATTTTAACATAACCTGTATCAATTAGTATACAACTTGTGGTAAGCGTTTTGTTGATTAAGTGCTATATCTCAGAATACGTAAAAAAACCGGTCGAAAATACCGTTTTTGGACTTTTAATCGAAATCTATCTCCTCCTAGTTAAATTCAAATTTACTCAATTTTGCAAAAAGCTAGCTCTAACAAACAGAACTTTATAGAGCGGTTTGTCAATTTCGGCCCAAAACAAAAAATGAATTTTTCAAGGTCACGTGAAAAAATTCCGAAAAAAAATGTGCTTCGATTTTTCGAAAGTAGGCTCAAGAAGCTAGAAAACACTGAAGAGAAATTGGCTTACGTCAACCCGATATTTTGAAGTTTGTGAGTCAAATGAACAAACGTTATTTTTGAACATAATTTTGAATAAAATACTTTAGATAAAAAATCGAAATAAATCGCAAAAAAAAATTTCGAAATTTTTTGTTCTTATTTCGGTTGTTTTTGTGTTTTAAACATCACGACTTATTGGTTGCATTTTTTATGACTAATAACGTAGAAAATGGTAGGACCAACCATACCCCTTAGAATAAGGTTTTGGCCTCAGTACACAAAATTTAGTACTCATTACGTCGAAATATTTTTGTGATAATAAACACCTAATTTTAGTGGTTTTGAACATTTAATGATATTTTCCAAAAGGGTCACGTTGATCTTATTTTTCAAGAGAAGAAATAAGGAATTTATTTATGACATATTTTACCTATTTGAATTATTTCGTCATCGTGATTTTAATCAGACTTTCGTGTAATGGGAAAGTGTCTTAAACGTTTGAAGTGACCCTGGAATTTTTTTTGACTTAATTTGAGACGCACTTTTTTATTATTTTTTCAAATTACTGTATATTGTATATATATCTTTTTTCTTCAAAGTACTCAAATTCATGCGGCAAGGCCCCTTAAAGGATCGTAACAAAATTTGTTAAGACTGTTATTGACATTACTAGTATGGCCTCCGGTTTAAAAGGAGCACTTCAAAATGTAGGAAAAAACTGATTTACTAAGACGCCTACCGCATGAAAGATGAGGTAATTTTTTTTATTACCCGGAAAATAAATATTTCACAACAATTTAAGAGACATTACTAGAGAATATTTGTAAAACATATAATTATGTATTAGACAGGCGATAGAAAATCATTTGAGTTTTATATGAGGTGTTTTAATTATTAAATTAAGGTTATTTTCATCTCATTATTGCATTTTGTTTTGTCATCGAGGTAATTTTGCATCTTTTTTGTTTTCTTATCCCATGAAGGTTCCAGTTTCTACATGTTTCTGCAGTTATTTGTCTAAAAATGCACCAAATATTGGTTATTGTTTTGGAACGCATTATACAGTAATCTTATGGAGGTATCATTTTGTTCTACTGATACATCATGTTACGTTACGGTTCTTTTTTGAGAACTTAATGATCCTTTAAAAATTAAATCAGGCTTATTTCCATGAGTATGTTGGACTTAAATATTTTTTTTTTCACTTTAATGTGGAAAAAGGATTTTTTTTGTATTAAATAGAAAAATATTCAATGCGTAAAAAAGAGTATTTTTTCGTAATTAAATAGAAATAATTTTTTTTGTACGTTGGATCAAAAATTTTCTATTTTTAGTTCAATTGAATTGATGCCTTTCCAAGCTTTTCAGACATGGGCATGGCCGTTTTGGCTTGATTAGCACTCCCTCTCTCTTTTACATTTTCAGCGTTCATAAATGTACGTTTGATTATTGCGTACACTTTCAGGCCGTCACTATAAAATGCGTAAAAGCAAATAATACTTAATGATCTTTATTTATTTTTGTGTACTTAATGTTAATTAAGTCGCCCTTTTATTCTACTTTTGCAATCATAAAACAACCCAAATGACAACAACAAATTTTTCGAAAATTTTGCGTTTTTTTGATTTTTTTCTAAGTATTACGTTTGTGTCAATTTGACCACTAAAACTTCGAAATATCGGGTTGACGTAAGCCAACATTCTCTTCAGTGTTCCCCCAGCTTTCTTTTGAGCCTACTTTCGAAAAAATCGAATTTTTTTCGGAAATTTTTTCACGTGACCTTGAAAAATTTATATTTTTTTGTTTGGGGCCGAAATTTGGCAAAAACCCACCTACATAGTTTCTGTTTGTTTAGAGCTAGCTTTTGCAAAATTTGAGTAAATTTTAAAATTTAACCTAGGAGGAGATAGATTTTCCGATGAAAAAAGTCCAAAAACCGGTATTTTGGACCGGTTTTTTACGTATTCTAGAATAAATATAGCACTNCATATTTTTTCTTTGGGGCCGAAATTTGACAAAAACCCATCTTCAAAGTTTCTGTTTGTTTAGAGCTAGCTTTTGCAAAAATTTGAGTAAATTTTCAAATTAAACCTAGAAGGAGATACATTTTCTGATGAAAATAGTCCAAAACCAGTATTTTGTACCGGTTTTTTACGTATTCTAGAATAAATATAGCACTAATCAACAAAAACTCAGCTTCAAAGTTTTGTATACTGATTATACAGGTTATTTTAAAATTTGGGTTCATTTCAAAATAAAACCTGGGAGGAGATAGATTTTCCGTTTTGGCTTAAGTGGCTCTTGTGCCGCTTATGTGTGAAGGAGTGTGGTCATACAAAAAAGTTTTGGCATATTTTTTTCGGAAGTTGAAGGCTCGTTCTACAAACTGGCTAATCTGAATAATATCCTTGAAGCCCTGTTTGGCTAATATTAAATCGAGAATATGTCAAATTAGGAACCACCATACCTTTAAGGGGGTGAAGGGGGCGACATTTTATAGCCGTTTGGAACATTAATTTGCAAAATTTTATATTTTTTCTGAATAAAGTGACTATGAGAAAATTAATGGCTGTTACAAAAAATTCGTATCATCTCTAGAAATTTTCTCAAAATTTGAAAATTTTCGAATTTAGAAAAAACTATTTTCGGTCTAGCTCGAAAACTAAAAGAGATATGGAGTTAAAACGAAAAAAAGGAAGTCAGCATAGCTGTTTTAGTCAAATAGTGAATATCTTATATCAAAATAGAAAATAATCATTTTTGACTTACTGTCAATTTTGTCTAGCGTGCATGTTCATGGTCAGTGTGAGAGACACAGTGCCTATTTCAAAATTCTGTATGACATAATTTTTCTGAATTGTATGAGCTATCGGCTGTTGAAATCAGATTGAAATTGTATGCAAATTGAGAGAAGATAGATTCTGGAAAAGGTCTCAAAAATCAGTCAAATTGGCGATAGAGAGCATTCTAGGGCATATTGAAAAAATCTGTATGTGGTGTTTTTTCTNGCGACCGGCAAACTTTTGAAAAAAAAGTGGTCGCACCCAGGGCCACGTCTTAAAATAAAAAAATGACAAAAAAAATCGATTTTCCAAAAATTTTATTATTTTGAACGACAAAAAAAAATCTGGAGTCATTTTTTTTTACATGTATTGTATTCGCGGGAAAATTTAGAAGAAAAAACATCGCAAAAAAGAAAAGTAAACAAAGAGAAATTGAAGTAAAAACGAGGACAGTGTTGCAGCGGCACTATTTTTCTTTGCTGTATGCAGGCTGGTAGAAATCTCCTGGTTTCTGGTATCTGTTTGTGCCGGAAATTCGCTGCAGATCGGTCTTCGGACTCATCTTTGAGTGGGTGGGCAGTTTTCGTAATTAATTCCAGTGCAGCTTCCCCCAAGATTCTCTTTTAAATACAATGACATGGAGTCACCTAAAATGTTAGGCCTATTTTGCATCATAAAATATGTTTAAAGTATTTGAATTGATTCATTTCTAAATTTTCACAAAATATGTAATGCTTTATCTCAGCGGGTTTAATTTTTAAACTTTGTTCTTTAGATATGTGATATATGTAAAAATTAAAAAAATAAGCGCCCCTGTTTTGTATTTGTACAATGTTCTGATGGTAGTCTTAATTTTGCTCTTTCTTTGGTTGTAAAGTATTATCTTGTGGGTTGGTATTCTCTGTGGTTTGTTTTGTAAATGTCTTCTGGTCTTGGCTTGTTCCTTCTGTTCATTCCTTGGCGAATTCTTTGTCTTTATAGCCTAACGCGTATTTCTTAGTGCGTTCTGATGAGTTTGGAAGTCGTTCCAAAATTTTAAAATCGTTTTATTTGGGAAAGTAACATCTTGGGTCTTCTGCGCTTTGCAAAGAACTTTTTTTTTTTTGTTCTTATTCGTTGTTGTGAGTATATTTTGTATGTAGACCTAGGGTGCTAGATAATTGGTTTACCTTATTGACCCGATATATGTCTTGTGAATATAGCGGGGGATAGTTGTTTGCTCCCTCTGTGTTATCCAGCTAATCTCACATAATCATCATGTTCGAGGGTGGTTCATTTCTTTGTTTATAAGTGGTGTTCTTTTGTTTAATTGGTGTTTAAAATGCATCTTAATTCGATTATGATCCTTATGTATTAGCAAATGTTCTCCTATTCCTTCTTTGTAATATGGTAATCTTATGCGAATGGTGTGACTTGCGCTGTGGTTAAAGTATTTCAAGGGATGTCAGTTCAACCGTCTTTATTTATCTCTGTGTGATTAGATGACATGATAATTCCTATCCGCGTATCAAACTTTTAGTTCGTTATCAAAATTAGGTGTTATGAGTCGCAATATTTTCTTTTTTTGTTGGCTTTCTTTTACGGCCAGTTCAGCCAGTGGTGTTCGATAGGTCATTCCTTAAAGTGCTAAATTCCTGATGTATTTGCATAGTTCTGCCATGTTTTCGACTACTTTGTTGTTGGAATTTGATTGTCTAGCTTCATCGGTTGAATGGCTTTTCTGTATCGTAGCAGCAGGTAATTTATTGTTGTAAGCAATTTCTTCTTTCTTCGCCTCTTAGCTATCAGGGCTTTGCCAAAGCGTGTAATTGTGAGTGGAGCAAATGTAAATACCAGTATTTCATTGACAAAGTGTGGCTGATGGCGAACGTGGGTAGTCTCCCCATAATTTTGTCAGTTTTGATTTTTTTTGAATCAGACCCAGTACATATTTTGGCATTTCTCGCTTTCCGAAGACATGGACAGTTTGGCGACTTTGTTATGTATGTTTTAGATTTTTTTTTTTTTTTTTTTTTTATCATATTTTCTCTTTTTCTTTCTCCGTCTTTTGCTTTGAGGGAACATAACGGTTTTCTCGCTGAGAGGCAGAGGAAGTTTTTCTACTACTTTTATTTTTTTTCCTAATCTTGGTGAGGAACACCCATAATAGCTGTTCCTATTTTACCAGTGTGTTTGCTTGTTGGGAAACCCTCGGTATTTGCCAATTTTTTCTACAACGTGAATCATGAGTGATCTCTTCTTTTTTGAATCATGCTCCGAATTTGTCGTTTTGCTTTTACATTATCGGAAAGTGTTGTATTTGTGAGATTTTAGTCCGTTTCGTAGTTTGTAATCCTGTTGTTGTGTTTAACTTTCCATGTGCATGTAATTCATATTCTTATTGGTTTAAGAGTGTTTGGATTATGGGATGCAATATGGATAACGATTCTGGGGTTTGCTTTCATCAACATGTGCTTTGTTTGGATTAATCTAAATAATACCACACCTTTAAAGACGTAAAGATGGAAATTATTTCACTTTTGTCCTGGCAAATGAATCCAAATAACCTAAACGGCCTTTGGAAGGACTAACTAATGAAATTTATTCTTCTTTTCCCCGGTCAATAAATCGAGAAATATCTAAACGCCTTGTTAAGGTCATAAAAATGGAATTTCCTCTTACTTTTTCTGGTAAATAAATCTAAATAATCTAACGCCTTGTGAAGGTCATTACAATGGAAATTTCCTCTACTTTTTTTCTGGTAAATAAATCTAAATAATCTAACGCCTTGTAAAGGTCATAAAAATGGAATTTCCTCTACTTTTTTCTGGTAAAAAAAATAAATCTAAATAATCTAACGCCTTGTGAGGTCATACAAATGAGAATTTCCTCTACTTTTTTCTGGTAAAATAAATCTAATAATCTAACGCCTTGTAAGGTCATAAAAATGGAATTTCTTCTACTTTTTCCTGATAAATAAATCTAAAATAATCTAATGCCTTTTAAGGTCATAAAAATGGAATTACCTATACTTTTTCTGCGTAAATAAATCTCTAAAAATCTAATGCCTTTTAAGGTCAATAAAAAATGGAATTTCCTCTAACTTGTTCCTGATAATAATCTAAATAATCTAATGCTTTTTAAGTCATAAAAAATGGAATTTTCCTCTACTTTTTTTCTGGTAAATAAAATCCAAATAATCTAATGCCTTTAAGGTCATAAAAAATGGAATTTCCTCTACTTTTTTTCTGGTAAATAAATCTAAATAATCTTATGCCTTTAAGGTCTAAAAATGGAATTTTCCCTCTTACTTTTCCTGATAAATAATCTAAATAATCTATCCTTTAAGGTCAAAAATGGAATTTCTCTACTTTTTCCTGATAAATAAATCTAAATAATCTAATGCCTTTGTAAGGTCATTAAAAATGGAAAAAATTAAACAAGATGCTGCGTGGTCCCAAAAGTTTGGGCTAAAATAGAAAAACTGCTCGTCCTATAGAGGACCTGGCAACTTTTTTGAAAGATGGTTCGTCTTGTACGAGCCACCGCGGCAAAAACTTTTCACCAAAGTGCTCAAGTCCTTAGGTGCGTACCTTATAGAGGCACGTTGCTGTAATATCCTTGAAGCCGTGTTTCGCTAATATTTTACCTTAAAGGAGGTAACCGACGGAGGTCTATATCTCGAGATCTACACAAGCTACGAAGCAATTTGTGCGGCATTTCGGAATTTTGTTGTCGATTTCATTCCAGAAAAAAAAAAAAAAAATTTCTGACAAAAAAAATTTAAGAAATTTTGAATTCTCTTTAAGTGTTTTATGATGTCATTTTTGAACTGCCGTATCAAAACCTTTGATTTTTCTTGCATTGGGTAGCCAAGATTTCAAATTGTATAAAAATTAAAATTTTTTCGAAAAAAATTTCCAAAATTCCTTAGATTCAGAAATTGGGGTAACCGATGGAGGTCAATATCTCGAGATCTATACATGGAAAATTATTAATTTTGGCGGCATTCAAAATTTTGTTGTCGATTTCATTCTAGAATAATAAAAAAAATCAATTTAGAACAAAAAATTGGGATTTTTTCCAAATATTTTTTTCGAAATCGTGCTGTATTTCAGAAGACCATATCAGAATTATTATTTTTTTTCGGTATCCGTTCCCTTTGTTATGTAAGTATAGGAAACATTAGTAAATAAACTTTTTTGAAAAAAAAATAAAAATTGATCAAAAATTGGGAAATCTGGCGAATTAGACACATCCGAAACTTTGAACGTCTCGCATAAGCAAACCAAAGAAGATATTGTAAAACAAATTCCACTTTAACCTGGAGCACACAATTTGTAAAAAGTGCTTTTTTTATAAAAAAAATCTGACATCAGTGCTCCAAATGAAAGTGAATAAAGACTCAATACACCCAAAACAGTCAATTTAAACATGTAATTTTTGTCGATTTTGCGCAAATAAACCGAAAATTACATTTCTATTCCACTTTACCTTCTAAAAACTATTAATAGTGGGCGTTAGAAAAATTAAAATTTTTTGACATCTCATGACTAAATGAAATGATACGAATTTAGTCAAAAACCGGTTTTTTCAACCAGTATCACGACCGGTACGATCATGCAAAACTTTTGAATACATTTTTTGAAAAATTCAGACAAAAAATCAACTATATTCCAAGATTTCAGTATCGTCAGGCGGTCCGTCAGAACAGGACTGGCGTTTTAACAAAGGTAAAACGCGTCGGTTACCGCCTTAACTTATATGATGTCTCATAAGACCCCACTAGATAATTTATAAGGATTACATTCTAATTTTTTTTGATAACATGACAAACTTAAAAAAGGCTGGTTATTTTATTCACCTGTCCACAGACGAACTGAACTGACTTGACAGGTATTTCTATCCAATGAGCTTCCTTCAAAGTTATTGTTGTAGACCGGAACATTAAAGTTTGCCTGAAAAATAATGTTACTAAAAACCTGAAATTATATATTTTCGAACTTGGAATCTTCGAAATCTTTATGGGGTTTCTAAATACAAGGACACCGTAGTTTTGCTGGAGTCCTTAAGAACCACCTGTGCCTCCAAGAGTTAAGGCTTATCAAAACAAAGAAAAATTCATTATGAATTTCGAAAGTTTTCTATCCATAAATAATGATTTTGGCTGAAACTACATACACATCATATACAGTATATGAATAATATGATATAGCCAGGGATAATTGCCTATATCCATATGTGATCTTTGCCCAGAGCATAATAAATACTTGAAAATATATTTTAATCGTCTCTACGATCAATATATTTTGTACTTAAAATTGAATAAATGCGTCTTTCAGAGCTACCCAATTGTACACGATAAAATATAGATAAACATGTAATTTTTACGTCGACTTAAAATTCATAACAAATATTTTGTCAAAGTTTAGACGTTATTCTGTCATTTTCAAGATTGTGAAGTGATCAGTTCAGAAAATAAGTTATAATTTTAAGTAATCCCAGAAAAGCTTGAGAACTACAAACGAAGTTTTTATAACGGATTCATGACAGATGCGAAAATATTTTCGTGTGCCATGAAATAAATTTTGAGAAAATTCTTGAAAATTAACGTGGTATTTTAGATTTTGGTAGGGACAGCAAATGTGGAATATCGAGAAACTGGGGCTGCAGTATTTAAAAAAAATGCATAAATGCTATTGTGTAACATTGTATATTATGTATATTATATGATTAATTGAATTACATAATTAGAATTCATGAATAAGATGTAAATTTATCTTCAAAATAATAAACACTCCTCAGAAAATACATGCTGCCCGAAGTTTTAGTATTTTGCGAAATTACTTCGAGAAAAATTTTAATAATAAAACATCAATAATTTTTTTATGTGACTAAAGAAAGTACAGTTTAACCATAGCAAGTAGTTAATTTATTGCTTTTAAGACTCGGTTTGGACAGTAATAAGTTAAGGGGTAACCGACGGAGGCTGTATCTTGTGACTCAGAAGTGATAGGAAGCTAATTTTAGTTGCATTGTCATTTTCGTGGCTGGTTTGCTTCCAAAAATATTAAAAACAAATTTCGATGTCAAAAAATTTCCAAAATTTTCTATATTTTCCAGGTTTTATTTTCCTTTAACCGCACTGTATCTTTTGCAGTAATAACTTTTTTGCACTAATTTGTTCCATTAGATCACTGTGAATCAGATATTGAAAATGGCAATAAAAAATTTCGAAAAAAAAAATTCCAAATATTTTCTTAGATCCAGAAATTCAGGGTAACCGACGGAGGCTGTTTCTCGAAGACTCCAGAAAGTGAAGAAAGCTGATTTAGCTGCATTCTTATTTTTAAGTAGGGTTTTTTCGAGATATAATCATTTATTATGTTTTCAATTAAAAAATTGTATTTTTTGACGTTTCGGTTTATTCCATAATCATAAAGTGAGAAGTAAATGAATTTGAATATAAGGAAAACTTTTTTGTTTCGAGAGCATGTTAACTAATTAGCGAAATATTTGAGTTTTTAGCAGTTTAAGAATCAAGCCTCAGGTGCGCACAATTACTGCCCGATTCATGAAAAAGCTTTGTGACAGCTGTATTCAAAGATTTTCTAAGAAGCATGTGCACATAGAATTAATAATTTACGACTACTGATGATGCAAGGGATCGGGCAATAAATAAATTGAAAAATATTTATCTGAAAAATCACTACCCCCTTAACTTGCTTGATCGGAAAATCGAAGAAGTTAAAAACGGAAGTTTTCAAAAATCAGATTACTCAAAAAAACGTCAAGACGACCTTGATAATACAAATTTTGAAAACTATACACTTTCACTTACATACACAAGGCTCTGCTGCTCAAATGTGGCCACTAATATTCATTAAATATAACGCCAATTTACACCAAATTATAAACTGGAGATAGTTTTTTCAACAATAAATGAGACAGTGTCATTCATCTCCGTTTAAAACCGCAAAAAATATTTCCAAAACTGTAATTTGTTCTATAAATACATTTGTGAGTGCAACGCGTCATATATTGGCAAAACTCAACAATTACTACATTCTAGAGTGAAAAATCATCGAACTTCAGAATCATCAGTTCTTCATCAGCATATTCAAATATGCCCTTCGTATCAACAATCATTTTATAATGTACTAGGTGTTGACCAGGACAACAGTACACAAAAAGAGCAACTTGACTTTTTTGAAAGTCACTTCACTATTATTGAAAAAAATTTAGGTCATAAAAACACTAGAAAAATTTTCGAAGGCATGTTAATTTGTCTGGAAAACCCCACCTTAAACACACAAAAAGATCACAAAATTTTAAAATTTATGTGCACATGCTTTCTTAGAAAATCTTCGAATACAGCTGTCACATAGATTTTTCATGAATCGGGCAGTAATTGAGCGCACCTGAGGCTTGATTCTTAAACTGCTAAAAACTGCAAATATTTCGCTTATTAGTTAAACCTGCTCTCCAAACAAAAAAGTTTTCCTTATATTCAAATTCATTTACTTCTCACTTTATGATTATGGAATAAACCGAAACGTCAAAAAATACAATTTTTTAATTGAAAACATAATAAACTCTACAATTTACATCGGGAATTTTTTTTTGTCTTGATTTTGAAACTGCGTTAATTTTTAGTATCAACATTTTTAGTATCAGCATGAGCGAAGAATATCAAGCATTTGGAATCTTTATTAAAACTGTATTTCCTAGACCTCTACTGCCTCTGTTTTTTGCATCGCATAAGATAAGTACTAGTTATTTCTAACAAAAAAACCTAAAAAAATAAAGTTTCTAGGCACATTTTCTAGAAAATAGAAAATTAATACATAACTCGACCTCTGATGGTAAGAACTGAATTTTTGAAGAAAAGGTGACTATTTGGCATAATAACTTGGGGTTACATTTAGGAGTAGTTTTTTGTGGTTACTGTTTTCAGTAATCACTCGAAATTTTTCCGAAATCATCAATTCTATTTTGATTATCTNAACATAATAAATGTAAAATATATGATGTAACTTTTGATCGGAATAAGACCTTGGAAAAACATCTCACATGTTTTTTGATAGTTAAAGCTTCTGGGAACAATTACATTGGAAAATTAATAAAAATGGATCTTTTCATTCTTTCTCATATCACCGTTTTCTTTTTGTTTAGTCGTCTTACGTGACTCACGAGTTAAATCACCGAAAATTTCGAGCGATTTGGCGCAATTGAATCAAAATCGAAAATACAACTACTTGATATGAAGTAGGTTTTTCACAATCTTTAAGAAATTTACAAAATTTACGCAATTTCACAATCTTTAGCTTTAATAATTTTAGTTCCCAATGGGCACTGCACATATCGCCGAGTGTGCCAATATCGCCGAATTGCCTGAGTGTCTGTGGGTTTGATTACGTTAGCCTACACGTTTTCAATTTTTGAATTAAAAACTTCATTTTTGTCCTCATATCGTCAAAAGTGCCAATATCACCGAGTTTTTTTGCTAAAAAACTATCGGCGATATTTGCTCCCCCCCTGTAGTGGGTTAACTTTCGAGCATAACTGAACCCGTTTTCTTTTCGTGGCAGATGTATTCTGTCAGATATCCTGTAGATATCTGAATATAACTAGGAACAATTCCGTGAAAATTTTGCCCAAAATCAAGTTGCTCCATCAATTAAACAATTTTGGCCATCTATACTAAAATTTCCAATACTGTAAAAATAAATTTGGAAAACCAGTTATTTCACCGGAAAATGTCGATTTTTACCGGTTTTTTATATCTCATCCAGGTAAAAAAAAATTTCATAATGTCAAGTTAAAAAAATTGAAAAAATGAAAAAACATTAAAATTTTCGAAATTTTCTAATTTTTTTCAAATTGGCCAAAAATGATAAAAAAAATAATTTTTTTTACATTTTTATTTCCAAATTTAATTGTTGGTGACCACTAAAACTCAAAATATCGACTTGACAATTTTTTGACCACTTGGGATGGAAATTAAAATTTTGTTCAACGTTAATTTTTTCATGTATCGAAACTTAGTTGAAAAAACCAAAAAAAATTTCGAAAAAATCATTTTTAATTTTTTATCCCTATCAATTTTTCATTGTTTTCCGAACCGGTTTACCGGAAAACCAGTCGTTAAAAAAATTTTCACATGATTTTTCGGAAGTTTTGGCCGTTTTTCAGTAGATCCTGAAAATTAAGGCTTCATCGAATGATTATTTTGAGGCAAAATTTATCAAAATGGGCTACGGAATTGTTCCTAAATATAACGAACCGTTTGAGCTTGCGTTACACGATTTAAGGAAGGATTTATTAAATGAAATAAATGAGTGTGAACTTGAAACTGCCAAATCAGATTTGTATCTCAAAATTTAGTGTTCAAAATTTAACACTCAATTTTTTCTTTATTTTGCTCCAATAAATTGTTCCATTTTTTTTAAATGCGAAATGAGTTTTCTGTAAATTTTGACTTTGAAATTTTAAGTCAATAAATGACTGAAATAATGCAATCTTTAATTTTTTAAACGTTTAGTTTCATCCGTCGCCGTTTTATACTTAACATACAGACTGGGGTTGACATTAGAGTTTTTTTTTGACAATCAGAAACTACTCAGTATATATTTTTTATTCATATTTGGTTATCTGTATTTCTGACTGTCAACATAAAAACACAGCAATTAAAAAGTTGAACTTTTTCGTCTGGCTGACTTAGTTTCTTTGCTAAAAACTACTGAAGCAAATTAATTTTTGACATGAAAAATCTATCTTCTCACAAAAGCACCTTGAAATAAATCAATTTTCACCATGGTTTAACTCACAGTATTAATCGGCAAATCTTCTCCATTATAGGTCGACTTTGGCATTTTCTCATTTATCGTTTTATTTCGTGACACAAAAAAAATCTGCCTTTGAATATCTCTCCCCCACTGTGCTCTAACCTGATTACAAAAAATAACAAAAAATAAAATGATCATTCGTAAATTATCAAAATGGTAGATTCGGTGCAAATGCCCTTGCGCTAAATTGACCGTGGGTTGAGGCTCCTGCTATTTAGTGGAGCGCGAGAATTGATGAGTAAAGGCTGAAATGATGCGTTGTGTTACTGAAAAAGACCAGACTGAATAGACATTTTACGTATTTTGACGATCTGTTACGTCAAAAATTAAAAATTGATGAGGATTTAACTAATTAAGGTTTGAATTAATTTAAAAGAAATATCATGCGAACATATAAGGACGACATGCCATAATCTAAAGACAAAATGGGAAAAACCCGAAAAAATCTACGGTAAATATGGCAAAAATCTGATAAAAAATTTGGGTGAGAACTTCGAAAATTCAACTAAATCTGAGGTCACTACGGCAAAATATAACGAGAATAAAGGAAAAATCTTAGGACAATATGGCAAAAATATAATAAGGCTTACTTTTAAGAAAACTTCGGAAAAATATATGAACAATATCGAAGATAAGACTTCGGCGTTATTCTCAACTTTTTTTAGAGATTCTCGCCTATTTAGATGGCCGTACAATGAGACAATCTCGAAAACACGTTGAGAATAACGCACAAGTGTTATCTTCGATATGGAAAACCTCAGTTCATAATGGCAAAATCTCAGCTGCCCTGATAAACGCAAAACACCGTAGATAATTCATTAAACTTATTTATTTGTATATAGTTTGATAATTAAATTGATAAAAAAAAGTTTTTCAGCAATTTCAATTAAAAATTTGGTAATGTCAAATTTGAATGTTTATTTAAATTACCCACGTTATTTTGAAATACTACTAGTTGCTTCCAGAATAAGAAAAATTATGAAACATTCAAAAATTAATTTTACATAATAAAGTTTGACTCAAAAATTCAAATTTGTGACAAGATGGGCCAAAAAAATTGATAATCATGACATGGGTTCCATTTTTGACTTTTCAAATTTCTTATTTCGAATCCTCATATACATTAGTTGCTTGCAAGTTTGGTTTCAATTTATTTTCAAGGCTGTACGTTGTTTAATAGCAAATTAAATAAATAATTATAACCCCCTTTAATTTTGCATTTTTGTTTCTCAAAGAAAAATACACATACCTTATAAAGTAATAAATGACTTTATGACAACCCAATCTTTTCAAAACATATTATCACAGAGATTTTTTAGCTTTTAACTGCCTACCCCGTATTCAAGGCACTGCTAATTAAGTTATTGATCAAGGATAGGGAAAAACATGTATGACAGATTTAAGGCGAAACATCAAAATACAAGGGTAATTTATCGCGTCTAAGTAAGAGAGCGGCTTCAGATTATAAATTAAGCAGCCTTACATTTAATTTCTACCTGTCAATACTGTTTTTGAGCAATTGTGGAATTTATTTTCTGTACAAAGTTGATGACAGTTTATTGAACTTTCGCTCTTTTTTTATCTATCTCATACAACAAATTTATTTCTGTATGCTGTGAGATTTTTAACTTTAAGTAGTTGAAAAACTGTCTGCCTAATTTCAATATTTTAAAATTTATTGTAATTATACGAAAAAAACAGAGATAATTTTTGGAATGGATTTTCGGCCAAATTCAAAATAGACAATAAAAAATTGTTTATCAATTTGATGAAATGGTAAAATTCACTATACCAAATTTATTCATTTCAACTCTGTTTTTCAACTCTGTATTCAAATGGTTGTGTTTTGGTCAAGGCATCTTCATAGAATTTTTTTAAATATGATGAATATTTATTGTAACATATACATGTATATTTCGACTTTCAAGTAGTCATCATCAGTGCTAGTTAAACAGAACCTTGACAGTTGTGCAAAAACTTCGAAAACAACCAAATTAAGTATATTCCAGCAAGTTTTTTGATAACACGTGCAAGTATTTTGACAAAGTGGGCACCTATATAAGTTAAACTTATTAAGTTTGCATGAATTATATTTGTTTAACCCTTGTGAGCATATAAAAAAAAGTTCCGCCAAGGCACCAGAGCCACAATTGTGGCTCTACTTTGAATGTTGTTTACAGAAAGCTTAAGGCAGTTGGAATTTTAATTTTTCATGCATAAGGAAGTTGAGAAGTAATATTTTTGCATCCGAAATTTTAAATTCTAGAATTTCAATTTTTAGTTCTAGAAAATATAGTGAGAAAAGCAAGGTATACTATATCACGTGATACACGGTCACAGTTGTCTTCACAAGTGACCTTTCTGTCGGAAACGATGCACAAGTATCTGGTCTTCGTCATCGTTTTGTCCGCTTTGATTTATATTTTATACATCAAAAGTNGTTTATCAATTTGATGAAATGGTAAAATTCACTATCTCTACAGTATGTGTTTTTTTCGAGGGGGAAAAGAATATCATGTTACCGGGAGAATCGTCTATATTTTAGGGAGAATTCTCCCGAATTGTTTACTTTTTGTTCCCCCGAAAAAAAAACACATACTGTATACCAAATTTATTCATTTCAACTCTGTTTTTCAACTCTGTATTCAAATGGTTGTGTTTTGGTCAAGGCATCTTCATAGAATTGTTTTAAATATGATAAATATTTATTGTAACATATACATGTATATTTCGACTTTCAAGTAGTCATCATCAGTGCTAGTTAAACAGAACCTTGACAGTTGTGCATAAACTTCTAAAACAACCAAATTAAGTATATTCCAGCAAGTTTTTTGATAACACGTGCAAGTATTTTCACAAAGTGGGCACCTATATAAGTAAAACTTAATAAGTTTGCATGAATTATATTTGTTTAAATTACCCGAAAGACTTAGTCAGAAAAAAATCTTATAAATTAAAGAATGTAATTTTGAACCAAAAACCGATAAGAAAATTAAAGAAAAAAAGCGAATTGAAAATGCTGATAGACATTTTAATATTGTTTTAAAATATACGAGCCCAAGATGCAACCAAATATCTAAAACATAATTAGGATGATAAAAAATATTCGCCAAAATATAAAATAAATTTTTATTGGAAAAATATTAGGCTTAATAACTTTCTATCGCCGAAACTAAAAACCAAAATCTACACTGTAGATAAAAACTGCAGTGTCTATAATTTTCTTTGTGCCTGTTTTGAACGGTATATTGGTGAATCCAAACGCCAACTCAAAGTTCGAACTCAAAAACAAAAGCAGTAATCAAGAAAACTGCTGTTGTTAAACACACTTCAACGTGTCAAATATACCAAGACTTATTAAAAACTTCCCTCGGAGAGTCACCTTCTTTCAATGACCGCATAAAGTTTTTACAAAACAGATTCACAATACTCTTCTCTGATCTGACAAATACCCAGCATAGAAAAAGAATCATAAAGCACTTCATATATCATAATACAAAGTTGACCCTTATGCAAACTTATATCCCTTTAACACCTTTTGCTTAATCTAGGATTGTGCGGGACTGAGGAGCCTAACTCCTAACACTCCTAAGACCTCTCCTAGCCACTCATGAGGCCGCTTTTCAGCCCGGCACAAGTCCTAGAAGATTAGCAAAACGTGTGTTAAGGGGTGGCATCGATCCGGCCAGATTGGTACATTTTTTCAGAGCGGATAATGAAAGAAAAAAAATGTGAAAATTTATTTTTTATTTTTATCTTCTCCATATTAAAAGTGTCCATTCTTGCCAAACGTTTATATTTTTAATTTCTTAACATAACTAATTATCTGGGAACATATAAAAACCACTTGTTCACGGTACATCCATTTCCCAACTAAACTCGACTACAGATTTTTTTTAAAAGACCGATATTAATAAACTTCGAACATTGTCTCGGTGTTATGCGCTAAAAAAGTCTTGTTTTTAAGTTGCTTATTAAAAATTCCTTGATATGAAAGTTTTTTTTTCCATTAAAAATGGTTAAAAGTAGAGAAAAACTATTTTTATTGAGATAAAATTGACCTTCAATTGCCGTTTTGATATAAAAAAATGTTCTACTACCTAAAGAAATGGCGCCCTAATACACCCCACAATTTTATTTTGAATTTGTTTGACCAGGATAAATTTTTAAATATTTAGTGCCAAATGGCACTTATCGAGTGTACCACCGAATGTTAAAAATTTCATCGATAGTTTTAGAAATGAAAAATCGCGCGACAACTCATTAGTTGACATACGGATATTTAAGAGATACCAAAACATTTAATATGTGATTCTGCATAGTTTTCGTATGGAGAGTCAAAAAAACCCTAATAAAAAATTTTGGACTTTGATTTGCGGAAAATTTTCATAATTTTTCTCAAAAAGTCGACAAAAAATGAGAAATAAACTATTATGTTTTTCAAACAGCAGTCAGAAAATATGTAGACATGCCATGAAAAAAGTTAAAGTGGCTATTTTTTTAGCTTTTATTCATAGATTTCAAAAAAACGATCAAGAAAAAATTTTGGACAAAAATGCCGGAAAATTTTCATAATGCTTTTGATTTTTTTGAAAATTTTAAGAATTCAAAAAATAAAGTTCGGACTGCTCAATCTTCTCCTAAAATAGGCAAAAATTATTTTTATAAGTAGATGCACATTTATTCTGGTTCAGCTAACGATATTAAGCAAAAAAAAGTAAGCCAACTCAATTAATTTTGCTAAAGTTGGACTCCAGCTCTGCCGAGTCGATGCCACCCCCTTAAAGGGATATAGGTGCCCACTTCAAAATACTTGCATGTGTTATTTAAAAACTTGTTGTTTTCATATTTTGTGCACAACTGTTAAGTTCTGTTTAACTAGAACTGATGACTACTTGATAGTCGAAATATATATGTTACAATACATATTCACCATATTTCAAACAATTAAAATAAAGTTGTTTAATTATTTTATTTAATACAAAAAGATCAATTTGGAGCGCAGCGCTTTAAAAAGACAAATCGGAAATGAATTATTAAACTTGTGACCAGTCTAGACAGCACGTTATGAAAAATGTCAGTTAGTCATTTTAGTCAAAAATGTGTTGTTTAATAGTTAAGCTTTTTAATATTCTAGATTACGCTGGTTATGTCGCGTAACTAATTGCGTTTTTTATCAGAGTTTCAAAGCTTAAACCACTACACTCCCAAATTGACAAATTTACTTTTCAAACCAGGACTAATAAATTGAGGTTATTTAGATTATAAAGGCCTTACCAAATGAATTTTAAATTAATTATAGCACAATGTCCATTTTTGAAATAATACGACTTTAAATAAACAGGAATTTTTTTACAATTATTTATATGGGTCATAGTTTCCATAATAGGACAGCCTATAGCTTTTTTTTACTTAGAACAAGTTCTACTGAGAATCGGGAAACTATCCATAAGTTCGACTTTAACACGGTAATCTTGCACAAAATCTAAATAAGTCACAATACAAACTGTTTTACTTAATCTGCGAAACACCTCGACTAGCGGAGTGATTATGCATGATTTACATTTTATTATTTGTATTTCTTGCACATATATATTTCTTCAGTCGAATTTCACTTTTTTATGTTTTGTTTAAAACTTTATATGAAAAAATTTGTTTCAAATTATAGATGAAACGTTAGATGAAATATAAATATTTGTCCAAAAATCTTATAAATAAAGTTATATTGGTATCGAAAATTTTTTTTTATGACTAATTATTTTTCACCGATGATTAAAACTATTAATTTTGAATTTAACATGTATTTAATAAGTGAGATTTTTTTGAAGAAATAAGTTGAAGATTAAAAGTAGAACACTCACTTCATTTTCGGCGATAATTAAATTGATAGCTTTATTAAACGCAAACGCACCAAAATCTCAAATGTACCCACATTATTGCTGTAATACCGTTTTTTCAATAGTGCCGTGGCTAAAACGTGGGTTAACAATTTACATACATGTTGGCTTGAATAAGCCTATATCTTATTTTGGATATACGTTTCCTAAGTTTCACAGTCGTGTTTTACTTATGCATGTCGTTTAAATCAGATCCATGACCAACTTTAACATCGAGAATAAGGGTCAAACACCAACGTTACTCTGAAAACCGGAAATCGCCTTCTGAAATATAAAATAGGGGGATCTCTCGGTCCTTAGTTCAAAGCAATCAGTTCATTTTGTGATCAGTATTACTCATACAAAAAGTACTCATACCAAAAACATATACTTACAAAAAATGCATATACTCACATAAACAAACTCATGCTTAAAGTTTTGAACTTGATAAAGCAAATAATTAAAGTTTGTTGAAATAACTTGAAACAAATGAGTATTTTTTCAATTGCGGCTAAAAAATTCTGCATTCGAAATAATTTATTCCCTTGATGTGTTGAACACATTGTTTTTCCATGAATGTTCCCTTGAAATAACTACAAGCATCAAGGCTACCAGTTGGTGACTCCTGTATTACAACATTTCTGGTGAAAAATGTACAAAAAAGGATGCAGATCAGTTGCAAACTTTTCTTAGAGATCTGTTATAAATCTCTGACACGTACAACTGTGCACTCATTATTTTTTGACTCGAAAATATTTTGAAAGCTAGCGACTAGCGATGGTGGTATTGAGGCGCGAGTGGGAGTGAGCAGAAGACGATTTATAGCGGGAGTTTAAATATAAAGTGTCAATTAAAAAATATGAAGAATAATTTAATCATAATCAGAGTCGGAGAAGATGTCAGGGCCCTAAATATATTGGATATTGAAGTTTATCCAAAAGTTCCGATTGATAAGCTGTATTACAGCTTCAAGAAATAGTCTACTAATTATCACGTCTGACCATTGAGTTATAGTTGGAGTTTGATAACTTCCGCCATGAAGAGTTTCATCTGCTAAAAACGGAATTTGCAAATTTTCTATTTTTTTTGGTAATTTAAGGGAGTACCCATCGCGAAATTAAAGTCTCTGATTTTAACTTCCTTTAACTAATTAGATCAAAAAAATAAGATTGGTGATGTTCCCGCAATTTTTTGTTCTCCAGGTGGCGCAGGAGCGCGTTGGAAGACCAAAACCTTTCTGAAAAATCCTAATTTTTTTAGGGCAGCAATGCGCATAATTATTTTTTTTAGATTTTTTATTTTACACCAAATACAAAAAAATATGATCAAAAACGTTGCATTTCTTTTCCAATTCCAAT
>SCLH01001786.1:3868-15286 GCA_004367855.1 Oikopleura vanhoeffeni
GATATTTAAAAATTAATTTTTTTCGACATTTATAGTAATGGTCATTATCAAAATGAAAGAAATTATAAAGTTTATTACGGCAGAAACCAAATTTTTGCTTCAAAAGAATTTTGCAAAATCCGGCTCCAGTTTCTGCGAACATGGTCGGATTTTTTGATCTGGCTTCTCCAAAGAGTTTTTTAAATGGTCTCAAATATTTTTTTCTGAAACAAATTTAAATTTATTTGCTTTTATTTCGTTGATTAAGAAAGCAATCATCGTGGTGAGTGTGCAATATAAATGCGAATCAAAATTGCGGCCCATTTGATACAATTTATTTTGAAGTGTAACTTCAGATCTCTAAATTTCTAATTTTGTCTTATCACCAATATATCCAAAATTTGACAGAGCATTTCGAAAGTGTTGAAAGCCCTTTATATCAGTGGTGTGACGTCAATGAGGCACGGACGCAATATGCTGGTTAACTGAAGCCGAACTTCTAAGCAAGTCCTGCTTGATTTCTTCCAGACCTATTGCATTCATTGCCAATTGACGTCACCACTTCAGATATAACGGCTATTTTTCCTGTCAAGAATGATGTGTATAACTGCGTGTACAACATGTATAATTATTACAACCTGACGTGCACAGCCATATTTTTTCTGACGTAACTACGTAGTAAGTTTCTATATTATATAATTTTCAGTTCATTGCTTTACTTATTAAGTAAAGGTGTTTACGTAAAATTATTGCAAAAAAATGGAAACTCCTTGAAGTTACTGGGCGAAAATACTGTTTTATAAGTAAAATTTTAAAGAAAAGTCATTATCAAAATGGAATATGTTTTTGAAAAATATTTATTCATGGAAAATTTTGCTTAAGAACAAACGAAAAAAATCAGCTTTTTTGTCGGGCCCTGGCATTACTTTAGGCAGTTCAAAAAAATAGCGTCAAATGGAGAAGCTTTTTTTGAACAAAACAGTTTATGTGCCACTATTTTTTATGTGCAAAAGCCAACAACAAAAAGTAATGATAGATCAAAACGTCGAGCATTACTATAAATATTTTTATTAAAGTTGAAGAAGTTGACGAAAGTGACGAAAGTAATGGTTTAGTTTTAAAAGATTTAACAAAATTAACAGTTTTAAATAAGGGAGTATGTAATCATATAATTAACTCGTTATTTTTATAAGTGCATGAAGGATCGAGTGGCAGCAATCAGTCTAAAATGGATACGAAACAATAAAAATTCTCTATTGGCAAATCAATTCAGACTGGGGAATCTATCCCATTTCAAATCACAGTATTTGTGACAACAGATTGGGATGACTTTTTTTAACATTAGACGAAGAGGCAGGTGAACAGTTTTGACTTTTTGAGAACAAGTTGAATCATATAACCAATACTGGCAATGTTCAAGTAATCTTTTTTCCGGATGGAAACAAACAATAATTGATGGTGATGGATTTTGAAATAGATTGGCAATGTGGCAGAAATGTAAACGAAAGGTGATGGTGAGTGATAAAAGAAATCAAATTCATATTAAATTCAAATGCCTTGGCATAATACGTGAATCAACTCTATTCCTTAAGAGGGTTTCTGCCATGTTCATTTGCATGCATAAATAAAGTTTTTTTGTGATAAATTTAATATAATAATCTCATGTAACAGTATATGGTTTTTTAAAATTAAAATATTAAGTGTTCAAGAATTTAAAAAAACAGTGAATTTAACTGCATCAACTTAATCTCAAAGGGGGTTGTGTATCGACTGGAAAAATCAATCCAAAATTTGACAAGAGCATTTCTTTAAGTGTTGAAAAGGCCTTATATCAGTGGGTGACCGGTCCAAATTTAGGCAACGGACGCATATGCTGGTTACTGAAAGCAGAACTTCCTAGCAGTCCATGCTTGAAAATTTCTTCCACGCTATGCATTCATTGCCAATTGAACGTCACCCACTTCAAATAAAGCGGCTGTTTTTCCTTCAAGAATGAGTGTATAACTGCCAGTGTACAACATGTATAATTAATTACAAACCTGACGTGCAAGCAATATTTTTTCTGACGTACTACGTAGTAAAGTTTCTATATTATATAATTTTCAGTTCATTGACTTTACTTATTAAGTAAAGGTTTTACTAAATATTTGGCAAAAAAAAAATGGAAACTCTTGGATAGGTTCTGGGCGAAAATACTGTTTTATAAGTAAAATTTTAAAGAAAAGTTCATTATCAACAAATGATATGTTTTGAAAAATATTTAATTATGAAAAATTTTGCTTAGAACAAACGAAAAGATCAGCTGTTGTTTGTCGGGTGCATTACTTTAGGGCAGTTCGAAAAAAATAGCGTCCAATAGGAGAAGCTTTTTTGAAGAAATAACAGTTTAGTGCCACTGATTTTTTATGTGCAAAAGTCAAGACAACAAAAAGTAATGAAATAGATCAAATGTCGAGCATAAATATATAATATTTTTAGTTGAGAGAAAGTTGACGAAAAAGTGACCGGAAGTGACGAAAGTTAATGGTTATGTTTTAAAAGATTTAAACAAATAACATTTTACTTTCAATGCTTTGAAAGATTACGAGAAATCAACGCAATTCCTTGAAACCCGCGTAACTCAGAAACCTGTGCCGATAGGCACTGAGAAATCTCCTATCCGCGGCCGTCCTACTGGTGAAATAGAGACATTTATTATAAAATAAGTCAATTAAATCACATTCCCGTGAAATTGGAACGAAACATAGATCCAATTAAATTAAAATTTCTGCTGAGACCATGCACAAATGTGTTGTGAATCTTCTCTGAGCTCAAATTTCGAACTTGTCAAATTTGTTTAAACAAGAACAAAGTTGCACTCTTAATTTCATAGCGAATTGATTTGAAAGACCAATTTGCGGGTTGGTCTCACTTTCCAATGATATCATTTTCAATTGAAAAATAAAAAAAAAACTGAAATAGCCAGCTTTAATGATAGTCTTTTGAGTTGCCTTTAGAATTTTATTGACTTTCGTCAATTTGAGGCTCATTTTAATGGGTATCCGAACCGGCGCATACTTTCCAGACTCAGAGTTAATAGAAATTTTTTGATTTGAGCTGCCTTAATCATTTTTTGTATACGGTTTGCTTTCCAAAAAACTGGCTGTTAAAGTTTGGGTTTTCGAATTTATGGCAAAATCTATTAATTTTTCCGAGTATTTTACCAAGTTAAAAACTCTGCGAAAGGCTCAAAGTGGCTATTATTCAGGCAAACAAATTAACAATTGCCCTTAATTTAATAAATTTAAAACAGGCAGAAAAACTCATGAATGCAACCTCCCTCACTGGCAGCAATGTTATAATTTTTTTTATTCCAGGTGAATCGGTTAGAAAAGTTTAAATAAAGGGGTATGTATTCTTAATTAAAACATCGTTATTTTTTATAGGTGCATGAAGGATCGGTGGCAGCATTCCAGTCTAAATGAATAACGAAAAACAATAAAATCTCTACTTTGGCAATCAAATTCAGACTGTGAATCTATCCAATGTTCACAAATCAACAGTAATTTGAACAGATTGGGGATGACTTTTTTTTACATAGACCGAAGAAGGCAGTGGAACATTTGAACTTTTTGAAGAACAAATTGAATCAATATAAACCAAATATGGGCATGTCAAGTACTTTTGTTCCGGGATGGAAACAAACATAAATGATGGTGATGGCATTTGAAAATAGATTGGCAAATGTGCAAAAAGTAACGAAAGTGATGGTGAGTGGATAAAAGAATAAAAATAAATTCATAATTTAAAATATTCAAATGCTTTGCATAATACGTGATCAACTCTATTCCTTAAAGAGGTTCTCTGCATGTTCATTTTGCCATGCACAAATAGAGTTTTTTTTTTGATAAATTTAATAGTAAAAATCTCATGTACAGTAATATGGTAATTTTTTAAATTAAAATATGAAGTTTTCAAGAATTTAAAAAAACATAAATTTAACCTCCATCAACTTAATCTCAAGGGTGTTGTATTCCGACTGGCTTTATGTGACAGACCCACAAACCAATTCTTCCCCAATACAAACTCCTTACGAGTTTAAAATTGAAGGTTGATCTCATAAGAGTTATCAGTCAGCAATGCGCGCAGAGTAAAGGCTCTTGGAAACCTGCTCGTCCTCCGCGGAACTTTTTTCTCTGGCTTCAAAGGTTTCAAAGTTTTGAATAATTTATTCTCTGCAATACGTTTTCGTATTTCGCATCATTTAGCTGTTTAAAAAAAAAGTGATTAAAACTTCCAAGACTTCCAAAAAGTAAAATTATCTGAAACAGTTAAAAACGGCATTTCAATAGTAGGTAAAACAGACTAATTTTTAATAATAATTAAATTAATTTAGTACCGTGATTGCCTCTTCATCGGAATCCAATTAAAATTGAACGACTCCAAATCTTTGGAAATTCAATTACGGGACCTGAATGATCAGCTGTATTTTTCACTTGAAGAAGAATGCAAGAATTCGTGCTTCGAGGAAACGCCAGAATGTGTTGGCTTTAATATTTTTGCTCGAATGTCTAACTTTGTCAATTGATGTCATCAATGTGGCCCAAATATTCGTCGGGGGTCCTGGGACTGGGTCAGAACATTGGATGACTGTTTTTAAATGTGACTTTGACGCTCCGGTAGACTCCGGCTACAAGACAACTCACGATGAAATATATACAAGTAAGTGAACGTTTGTTAAAAATTCATTACATTTAATTCAAATGCTTTCAAGATGAAAATAATTAGCTCTATTTTAGGGGTATACCTTTTCATCGATAATTTTTTTGGTCGACTTTTTTTAAAAGACCTAATCTTTAACTTTAAAGAAATGTGTAGACGGAAAATATTTATTATTTTTCAATCAAAATTTCTAGAATATGTTCCAATGTTTTGAAAATTTTATTTTTGCAATTGAACTTAAATAAATTAGAAAGTGTAATTTCTGACAAGTTGTGAAATCAAACCACACCCATATTTCGACTGTATACTTTTTATTTGGTTTATAAGAAAGGTTTTAACGCCTACGCCAATGATTCAAAGCAAAAGATAGGGGAAAAAAATGCGACCAAAAAATTATAGATGGATGGTATACGTCTCCTAATTTTTTAAACCGCCCTCGGACAATTCCTAACTTTTTAGTTATAAATTATTTTTTCTAACATTTGAATTATTTACTTCATGTCAGATTATTCAATCTGTGGTTAGTTAAATGGCTCACGATAATTAATTTTCCACTTGATTGGTGAAAAACAAAAAGTTCATCGCTAAATTTTTCATCATCAAATATATTTAATTCGATATATGCTCACCCTTTGTTTGGTCTAAAACTTCATGGATTTAACTTTATCGTTCGACATTTTAGAACAGATGTAAAATAATTTACAAACCGTGAAAAATATAAACCCCGTTTTTGAAATGTTAGAAAATGTTTGCAGATGTTTGCTTTTAACAGGCAAATGTTTTAAGTGTTACCCCATGAATCTAATGGATATACTGACACGAAAACAACAAAACAGTTATCTGATATGCAACCACTGACGCCACAGCACAAAGAGCGTGTGGAAGTCCCTCGAGAAAACTTATCAACTCTCATTCCTGAATTCAGGGCGTGGGTTTCGTGGTATTATTATGTCTAATTATTGCCAAAAACAAGTTTTCCGGGTGTAATCAGTAATTTCGTTTCTTCATTTCCAGCCCAAGCCACTTAAACGGCGGTTTTGGATATTCTGAGGATACTCGTTTTGGTAGATCACTCTTCGTTTAGGGATAACGAGTTTTCTCACGAGAAAAATCAAGATATTTTAACTATAAAATTTTCGGATTTGCTTGTATAAAAATTAATTATCACATGAGATTATTTTGTCAACTTAATCCATTATCGACATAAATATTGTATCAATTGGTTCTTCAAGGGCTAAAATTGAGGCAACCAACTTCTAGAACTTATTCTCAAGTTGATTGTTTCAAATAATTTCCAGCCAGACTTTACAAATGCAATTCGAAAAAACTTTAAACGCCGTTTTTTTATTTTTTTACTCTTGACTATGAACTAATTCTGGTCAATAATATGTGTATTTTGAACAAAAGCGCTTTAAATGAAATAATTATAAAATGCTGTAGAATTGTTGTTCAATGGTTTTTTGACGTGATTTGAGTACTCTTCGAAAAGACTTTAAATCTTAAGAAAGTAATTTTTGTCTATGCTGTTACAGCATTGGTGTAGTATAAAAAAAGTCTTAAATTTTTAGAAAGGTTCGAAGATTTATTGTGTGCTGATTCTTAAAAAAAAATTGCAACAAACTATGTTATGACGATTTGACAGTTTGAATGCAATCGCGTAAAAAAAAAACGTTCGTTGATGAACAACCCGCAACAGTAAATCGTAAATTTTGGGCTTCCAACGAGCCAAATACTGCAATAATTGCTGAAATTCGTTGAAGGTTCGAGCTTGCGACGTTAAAGTAGGCACCGTGGTGTGCTCAAAATAAAAGGAGATAAAAATACATTTTCAAAAACTTGTACATATGAGAAAAACTTATAATGGCAATAACTACGGTTTTCGGTTAATAAAAGCTTTTAAGAGGGGGTTAAGATGGCCGATAAAATAAAGTCGAAAAAGCCATCTGGTGGTCACTGCAAAATCGGGCGAAAACGTAGTTCTGTACAACATGCTTGACAACATATGATTTTGTGGTATCGACATTTTATAAGTGGTTACCGATATGTTGTCTTTCAACTATCTGACGATTTGACAGTTTGAATGCACAATCGCTTGAATTAAAAAAAAACGTTTATTCAGCCTGAAAAAATCATGGGGTGTAAAAACCAGGCTGGTTCCCATACAAACTTTAATTTTTTTTGAATAGTATAAATGCATATTAAAAATTAACACTGTTTGCTCCAAGCGCAAATAATTTTCACTGGATTTTGCAAATAAAATCTCCTGAATTAAATTAGTTTATCACAAAAATTAATTCGAGGAATAGAAATAAATCGCGGAAATTTATTTAATCTATAAATAACGAGTTTATACAACGAAATTCTGCTTTTATTAGAAAATACTTTCGAATAATAACATTAAAATCTTATCAGTCCTTTCTTGCTTTTAAAACAATATTTTCTAAAACTTAAGATCAAAATTTTATAATTCGAAATTTTGGATGCAAAAATATAAATTTCAACTTCCTGATGCAAAAATACTTGAATTTCAACTGCCTTTTGGCTTTCTCTAATATGTTATTATTCGAAAAGTATTTTCTAATAAAAGCAGAATTTCGTTGTATAAAACTCGTTATTTATAAGATTAAATAAATTTCCTCGATTTATTTCTATTCCTCGAATTAATTTTTGTGATAAACTAATTTAATCAGGAGATTTTATTTGCAAAATCCAGTGAAATTATTTGCGCTTGGAGCAACAGGTTAATTTTTAATATGCATTTATACTATTCAAAAAAAATTAAAGTTTGGGAACCAGCCTGGTTTTTACACCCCATGATTTTCAGGCTGAATAAACGTTTTTTTTTAATTCAAGCGATGTGCATTCAAACTGTCAATCCCGTCAGATAGTTGAAAGACAACAATATCGGTAACACTTATAAAATGTCGATACCACAAAATCATATGTTGTCAAGCATGTTGTACAGAACTACGTTTTCGCCCGATTTTGCAGTGACCACCAGATGGCTTTTCGACTTTATTTTATCGGCCATCTTAACCCCCTCTTAAAAGCTTTTATTAACCGAAAAACGTAGTTATTGCCATTATAAGTTTTTCTCATATGTACAAGTTTTTGAAAATGTATTTTTATCTCCTTTTATTTTGAGCACACACGGTGCCTACTTTAACGTCGCAAGCTCGAACCTTCAACGAATTTCAGCAATTATTGCAGTATTTGGCTCGTTGGAAGCCCAAAATTTACGATTTACTGTTGCGGGTTGTTCATCAACGAACGTTTTTTTTATTTACGCGATATGCATTCAAACTGTCAAATCGTCATAACATAGTTTGTTGCAATTTTTTTTTAAGAATCAGACCAATAAATCTTCGAACCTATTCTAAAAATTTTAAGACTTTTTTATACTACACCAATGCTGTAACAGCATAGACAAAAATTACTTTTCTTAAGATTTTAAAGTCTTTTCGAAGAGTACTCAAATCACGTCAAAAACCATTGACAACAATTCTACAGACATTTTAATAATTATTTCATTAAAGCGCTTTTGTTCAAAATACACATATATTTGACCAGAATTAGTTCATAGTCAAGAGTAAAAAAATAAAAAAACGGCGTTTAAAGTTTTTTCGAATTGCATTTGTAAAGTCTGGCTGGAAATTATTTGAAACAATCAACTTGAGAATAAGTTCTAGAAGTTGGTTGCCTCAATTTTAGCCCTTTGAAGAACCAATTGATACAATATTTATGTCGATAATGAATTAAGTTGACAAAATAATCTCATGGTGATAATTAATTTATACAAGCAAATCGAAAATTTTTATAGTTAAAATATCTTGATTTTTCTCGTGAGAAACTCGTTATCCCTAAACGAAGGCATGATCTACAAACGAGTATCCTCAGAATATCCAAAACCGCCGTTTAAGTGGCTTGGGCTGAAATTGAAAGAAACGAAATTACTGATACACTCGGAAAAACTTGTTTTTGGCAATAATTAGACATAATAATACCACGAAACCCACGCCCTGAATTCAGGAATGAGAGTTGATAAGTTTTCTCGAGGGGACTTCCACACGCTCTTTGTGTGGGCGTCAGTGGTTGCATATCAGATAACTGTTAGTGTTTTTCGGTGTCAGTATATCCATTATGATTCATGGGTAACACTTAAAACTTATTTGCCTGTTAAAAGCAAACATCTGCAAACATTTTCTAACATTTTCAAAACGGGGTTTAATTTTTCACCGGTTTGTAAATTATTTTACATCTGTTCTAAAATGATCGAACGATAAAGTTAAATCCATGAAGTTTGTAGAACCAAACAAAGGTTGAGCATATATCGGAATAAATATATTTTGATGATGAAAATTTAGCGATGAACTTTTGTTTTCAACCAAATCAAGTGGAAAATAATTATCGTGAGACATTTAACTAACCACAGATTAATATTGACATGAAGATAAATAATTCAAATGTAGAAAAATAATTCATAACTAAAAAGTAGGGAATTGTCCGAGGGGTTTAAAAATAGGAGGTATACCATTTCCATCAATAATTTTTTTGGTCGATGTTTTTCCCCTATCTTTTGCTTTGAATATTGCGTAGGCGTTAAAACCTTTCTTATTAACAAATAAAAAAGTATACAGTCGAAATATGGGTGTGTTGATTTCACAAACTTTGTCAGAAATACACTTTCTAATTTCTTATGAAGGTCAATGCAAAAATAAAATTTTCAAACATTTGGAACATATTCTAGAAATTTTGATTGAAAATAATAAATATTTTCCGGTCTACACATATTCTTTAAAGTTAAAGATTAGGTCTTTTAAAAAAAGTCGACCAAAAAAATTATCGATGAAAATGGTATACCCCTAAAAATAGAGCTAATTATTTGTCATCTGAAAAGCATTTGAAGTTAAATTGTTAGATGAATTTTTAACAAACGTTCACTTACTTGTATATATTTCATCGTGAGATCTGTCGTAGCCGGAGTCTACCGGAGCGTCAAAGGTCACATTTAAAAAAACAGTCATCCCAATGTTCTGACCCAGTCCAGGACCCCCGACGAAATATTTGGGCCCACATTGATGACATCAATTGACAAGTTAGACATTCGAGCAAAAATTAATTAAAAGCCAACACATTCTGCGTTTCCTCGAAGCACGAAATTCTTGCATTCTTTCTTCAAGTGAAAAATACAGCTGATCATTTCAGGTCCCGTAATTGAATTTCCAAAGATTTGGAGTTCGTTCCAAATTTTTAATTGATTCGATGAAGAGCAATCAGGTACTAAATTAATTTAATTATTAATTAAAATTAGTCTTTTTAGCCTACTATTGAAATGCGATTTTTAACTGTTTCAGATATTTTACTTTTTGAAGTCTTGGAAGTTTCAAATCACTTTTTTTAAACAGCTAAATGATGCGAAATACGAAACGTTGCAGAGAATAAATTATTCAAAACTTTGAAACCTTGGAAGCACAGAGAAAAAAGTTCCGCGGAGGAACGAGAGGTTTCCAAGAGGCTTTACTCTGCGCATTGTGAACTGAAAACTCTTATGAGATCAACCTTCAATTTTAACTCGAAGGAGTTTGTATTGGGGAAGAATTGGTTTTGGGGTGTCACATAAAGCCAGTCGATACAACCCCCTTGAGATTAAGTTGATGAGTTAAATTTACTGTTTTTTTAAATTCTGAAAACTTCATATTTAATTTAAAAATACCATATACTGTACATGAGATTTTTATATTAAATTTATCAAAAAAAAACTCTATTTGTGCATGCAAATGAACATGCAGAACCCNCTTAAGGAATAGAGTTGATTCACGTATTATGCAAAGCATTTGAATTTAAATATGAATTTATTTTATCTTTTATCACTCACCATCACTTTCGTTACTTTCTGCACATTGCCAATCTATTTCAAATCCATCACCATCATTATGTTTGTTTCCATCCGGAACAAAAGATACTTGAACATTGCCAGTATTGGTTATATGATTCAATTGTTCTTCAAAAAGTTCAAACTGTTCACTGCCTTCTTCGTCTATGTAAAAAAAGTCATCCCAATCTGTGTCAAATACTGTTGATTTGAAATGGATAGATTCACAGTCTGAATTGATTTGCCAATAGAGATTTTTATTGTTTTCGTATCCATTTAGACTGATGCTGCCACTCGATCCTTCATGCACTATAAAAATAACGAGTTAATTATATGAATTACATACCCCTTTATTTAAACTGTTAATTTGTTAAATCTTTTAAAACTAACCATTACTTTCGTCACTTTCGTCAACTTCTTCAACTTAATAAAAATATTATATATTAATGCTCGACGATTTGATCTTTCATTACTTTTGTTGTTTGGACTTTTGCACATAAAAATAGTGGCACTAAACTGTTTTGTTCAAAAAAGCTTCTCCTTGACGCTATTTTTTTGAACTGCCTAAAGTAATGCAGGCCCGACAAAAAAGCTGATTTTTTCGTTTGTTCTAAGCAAAATTTTCATGAATTAAATATTTTTCAAAACATATCATTTTGATAATGACTTTCTTTAAAATTTTACTTATAAAACAGTATTTTCGCCCAGAACTTCCAAGAGTTTCCATTTTTTTTGCAAATAATTTTTTAGTAAACACCTTTACTTAATAAGTAAAGTCAATGAACTGAAAATTATATAATATAGAAACTTTACTACGTAGTACGTCAGAAAAAATATGCTTGCACGTCAGGTTGTAATTAATTATA
>SCLH01001786.1:16557-27530 GCA_004367855.1 Oikopleura vanhoeffeni
TGTCGATGAGCTCTTTAGCTGCTTTCATCTGAAACAATTGAGTCGGCCCTTACAGAATCTACGGACGTCCACATTATTCAGATTTAACATTAATTTAGCATTTTCCGATAATTTTTTAACTAGGTTGCGGAATCGTTTTATTTTTTCAAGACGACGCCTATTCCGAGTTATATGCAGGTGCCATTTAAAATTAATTTTTTTCCATTTTATCTCTCTCGTTTTTTTTTTTAATTACCACCTTATTTAAGCATTGTCAATTTCCTACAATATTTCTCTATTTCAAATATAGATGACCTCTAAGTGCCCATTGGCAGTTTCTGGGTACCGGGTTTTAAGGAATAGAGTTGATTCTCGTAATCTGCGAAGCATTTAAATTAAAAAATGAATTTATTTTTTCTTATATCACATACCATCACTTTCGTTGCTTTCGGAACATCGCCAATTTATGTTAAAACCATCATGACTTTGCAGAAAGTTTTAAAAAGTTTTTCTCTAACTGGTTAATTTTGATCACAACCCTCAATTACTTGAAAACTCGAGGTACTGTTGAAAATTAAATTTTTAAAACATTGCCTATTCTCCATAAAATCTGAAGCAAAAGATAATGTAAGAATGCCAGTATTGGTTGTATGAACAAATTTTGCATCTCCTGAATGCTTAACCCTTTCACTGCCTTCCTCGTCAAAGTTTAAAAGGTCATAAATATCTGTGTCGAATACTGTTGATTCGAACAGGAGAGATTCACAGTCTGAATTGATTTGCCAAGTGTTATATTGATCGTTTTCGTATCCATCTAGAATGATGCTGCCACTTGATCCTTCATACACTATGGAAATTACGAGTTAATTTGATGAATTACATTCCCGTTTATTAAAACGTCTCTAATCAAATCATCTGGATTGGAAAACAATTTTTTTTATAACATGCTGTCAGTAAGGTAGTGTGCATTCATGATTTTTCTGCCTGTATTATAATTAACAAATAAGGAAATGTTAACCCTTGTAAGCACATAAGCAATATTGGCTCAAGCAAACCGCGAAAAAAGGTTTTCGCGCCAGAAAATCTAGGATAATTTGTTTGCCTGAAGAAAGCCACTTGAGACTTCGAGGGTTTATAACTTGGTTAAATACTCAGAAAAAATATAGATTTTGCAAAATTCGAAAATCAAATTTTTACAGATTTTTGAAAGCAAACCGTTAACAAAATGGATAAGGCAGCTCAAATCAAGTTTTAATTTATTCTGAGTCTAAAAGTTTGGCTGTTTCGCATGGTATGGCTCTTTCTCAATAGAGGTTTATTTCAAATAAAGTCAATTTCAGATGAGCGTGAAAAACATTCTACTTTTTCACCTTCACTATTTCAACTTAAGGGGGTACTCAACGGTTTTTGATATTTCAGATCCGGGCTCAGAAAAAAACAGTGCAAGTTTTGAAAATTCAGAAAAGACTGATATGCAGATCTATTTTTTTGCTCTCGACTGCATAAAAATCTGAAACAAATCGAAAAAATTTTAGAAATTCTCAATTTTTTTTTTCTAGAATTACCGGAAATGCATTTTGTGGCCTTCCTGAAGCCATTTGGTGCATTAACCATGTCCTTAGCCTTTATTATAAAATTGTTGACCCCCCTTAACCAAATTGCTATAATCACCGAATCCGAAGAGCCAGAAAAATTATTGTCGATCAAGAAATAAAATATATCAAAATTGACCGAAAACCAATAAGAATAACAAGGCACTCGAAGGATTATCATTAAAACTGGCTTATTTCAACTTTTTATTTCATTTTCAAATTGAAAATAATTTATCTTTCGCAAATAGTATTAAAGACTCAAAACATTTAAAAAAACTGATCTTCAAAGGCAAAAAATTGATTAAAATATATCAAAATCAAATAGTCTCTTACCTATGTCAGCAATGCAGGAACCTGCTGCCGTAAAAATAAAAAGTCTCATTGTGTAATTTTTTTCAATTTTTGAATCAGTTTTATATATGGTTGATGGTGGTGCACTTTGTCCACCAGTGTGCGGAATTGAACAGTATCAAAATAGAGTCAGACGATTTCACTAGATAGTCTAATACATACACCACAAAGAGTATGGTATACCATGGTATGTGATTTCAAGGTTAATTTATATCTATTAGGAAGTAGAACAAATTTTCGCCAAAAAATATTTTTTAACCGGTAAGATCGCACGTTTGAGATATTAAAAATATTTTTTTTAGATAAGAAAAACCTTGACTCAAAATAATCAGGAACATCGGTCAGGCTGGAATGGTTTGAAAGGCAGAAATTTTACATCACTGATATAATATCAGTAATATTTCATGATTAAATTCGACCAAAAATGCGCATAAGTAAAAAACAGTCATGAAAAATGTTTTAGATCAAGCTAAAATTTCACCGCTTTAGTAAAAATTGAATTTAAAATTTAAGGACAATATTTTCATAATAAAACTTTCATCGGCTTAATCCGCTGAGTACTTGGCATGTTAAACGTAAATGAATGAAAAGCTCAAACGCCCACGGCGATATCGGTATAACCTCTCTGTATAAACTGGGTAAGTAGATAAAGCACACATAAGGTAAAGCACACAAGGTATGAAGCACACAAGGTATAAAGCACACATGACTCACATTGTTTTCATATTTAATTTAGAGCGACCCCTGACGACTCAAAGCACAGGCCCATAAAATTTTAGTCTAGAGTGACATTTTTGCAATTTTTTCTTCTTATTCACCATCTCCACTTCGACGGTGAATTAGAAAATTTTGTATTTCATTTTTTCGAAAAATAATTCATTTTCAGCACTAATTTTCATATTTTTTTTGCGTTTTTGAAATTCGACTTGATGAAATTTGACTTGACTTTGCCTCAAAATTCTTCCAGATGGCTTTTTCTTTAGGAAGCTACATTTTTGACCTCATGTGTATCACTTGCGTAAATAAATTCGAATTTGACGAGCCGACGAAAAGTTTTGGTCATAAACATCTTTTTCTCTGCCGTAATCAAAACTACTAAATTGTTATTCTTAACTATAGCCCATGCAACGAGGGCCATTATTGATTTTTAGTTACTCGTCAAATTCGCCCTTGTACCACCCCCTGATGAAGGGTACCCCTGATGATCTTGTAGGTCAACTACGCCTCGTTGCGAAATTAGGGAGCCAAAATGCAAACTAAGAAACCCTTTAACGTTGAGCAAACCGGTTCAAATCCTAGTTACTAAAACAAGTAATATAAAGCGAAATATTCTTATAATTTGTCGGTTGGTCCTTAGTAACATTAGAAACCTTTGTATTAAGCCAACTATGGAGTCTCAATTAAAATGCATCTCTTCGATTGATTTTTAAGTGAACATCTCCAAAGCGAGCAGTTAGTTTAACTGGTAGAAGTTTTTCGCGACCCTAAAAATTAAATAATTGCAGTGCAATTATTGCACATATATTTTTTTTGCGTTTTCGATGAATTTAAAAAAAATTGAAATTTCCCGAAATATTTGTAACTGATCGCGAGTAAAAAATATAAACCCAAGACCAATTTTCAAAACATTAAAAAAAAATGATATAACCCGAAAAGTCTTAACTGATGGTTGGAAAGATAAAAAAAACTTGAAATTGCTCCGCCCAAAAAACGCAATAGTCCCTGACCCCTTAAAAGTAGTCTCCTTAAAACGCGCTTAATTCAGTATGAGTCATACGGTATGACCCCTTAAAGCGACAGATTGTCAAGGAAAAATGTTTCTCCTTAAGGGGGTAGTCGTCGCAAATAGATTTCGCTTAAAAATTGAGACTATACTAAATCGTCCAGAAAAATGACAATGAGCTTGGTCTAAGATTTTTTTGATTACAAGTTTAACCGCTAGAGGGCCTCAAAGACCAAATCTTAAAAACTATCTCCTCTTAAAATACAAATAGGATCAACCTAATTTTTCGGCTATGGCGGCAGTACAAAAATATCTAACTTTAATTCGAAGGATGAAAAATTTTTACTAAAAAATACAGTAGATAACCCTCAAAATAAAATTTGTAACGCTTATAGCACACGGGATGTATATGCAGGAATTCCAAATTAGTGCTTGATTTATGCTCTTCAATATGATTTGTAATTAAGGTTTCCAAATTATGGAATTTTTCATCTGCTTCTAGAATTATTTTATTTTGTATCGCGGGAAATTTCTTTTTTTTTATAGACTATGAGTCATAATGCTGGCTATTGGACCGGAAATGACCATTCAAAAAATTTTCTCTCATTTTTTTTATCAAACTAGAGGTCTCAAACTCCCTGCTAGCGGCGAGCGAGGTGGCGAAGTCGGGTGATAAAAGGCTTGGCGTTGATCTTCACATTGAAGATGAAATAATCGCTTCTTCCAAATAGCTATAGGAGAAATCATATATAACAATGCATATACTTGAGAAAGGTATTGGCCAATGAACGATGCTTCAATTTGATTACTATACAAATTGGTAGGGCAATTGCACAAGAGGTTACGGGCTTTTGCGTATAAATCGTAATCGAGTTTCTTAAAGATTGATCTGAACCAAGCAGAAGGCCGGATATATCTAAATCTTAAATATATAAAAAAAACTTACAAATAGCTGAATCATCCACTTCGATATAAGTGCTATTTATCGACTGCATCACATATGCCGGAAACATTGGGTTGATCTATGTATTAAGGAGGAAGATACGAGTTGTTAAGATTGGTCACTGGAGCGCACACGCTGCTACGTTAAAACTTGTTAATCAAAAAATTCGTTGAGACCGAAGCCCAGTGTCGAGTGTGTTTGGCCGATATTAGTATCGTTGCTACATGTTAAGCGAATTTATTATTGCGAACGCACACCCCTAAGGGGTGGTGTCAGGATGAACAATTGACGAAGCTAGATGGATAACACCTAGCTCCAAGACTCGGAATATCGACCAGAGAAACTTTCGGCACTCGTGAATGAAACAACGCTTCATGGTAAGTTAGAAAACACGTAATCTGATACAACCACACGCCCACGCCTGCACCGACCGAGCTTAAAAAACCCCAAAAAAGCCACTGCAATACATACGCATTCCATCTTTCAAGGTTCACCATTTTCTAAATTTATGCTTTGTGTCTATAGCCTCCAGAGAAAAGCGCACAAATACTGCCAAAGCGCCCTCCTCGAAAGTTTTCTTTCGGCGGCCGAAAAAACGAAACAACAACTTATTGAGATAGTTAGAGAAAGTTGTAAAGATGCGCTAATGGTTTCTTTGGAGCCTCAATTAAACAATTGCGACACCAAAACAAGAGGTGAAATGAACGACAAAAAATATGTGAAGCATTGCAATCTTTGTTGGCTCTACAATTCTGTCAAAATGCAGCAGGATAAAAAGGGAATAACGTTGAGCAGGAACCCCCCAAGACGACGCCAAATCAAAATTCGAAAAAAATCTCTAATGTTACTGTATAACACAGCCGGGTTCAGTATCAGTAGTAGAAAAAACTTGTATCTTACTTAACGGTGAAGACGATAGCTTTGCCTGAGCGTCCCAAACTGAGCAATTGCATAAAGTTACCTTTTTTTTCGAGTTTTTACGAAAAAGCAAATCCACGTAATCACAATAAGCACTATGAAATACAGAGGACTCCATGTATGAGTTTTGAACCGAAACAAAAAAAATGATGAAACGGTAAAAAGCTGACGGAGAAATGCCTATGTTTGCGATGGTTTGAAGGAGTAGCGTTTTTAAAAGCGTAAGTGCGCGTAGGCGGGATGGATCAGATACGATGAACAAAAAACGCCGCTTGAAAGTTGTTCGCTTCAAGGCTGTCTTTTTTTTTTATGCAACAAGTGTGTCGGAATCAAGCTCTGCTAGTTATCCAAAAACGCCTTCGTAAACCTGTCAACATCAGAGACACCCATACGGAGAGAGGCGCCTTTGAAACAGTAGAAAAGTTATCAATTGATCACTATTCGTTTTCTGCACATCTATCGGCCAGAGAGAGAGAGAGAAAATGATTTTTGTGAAAGATGAATGTTCAGCTAGTTCAACCTAAATTTTACAGCTATCTGGAGGGTAAGTGGCTTGCCATAAAGGCCCAAAGTAAACGGTCAGGGCAGCATATTAACATTATAAAATGGATCGTACAGCATCGCGACCCAGCTTGCGAAATAATTGAAGTTTAATAACCAAATGCCTGTTTCATTTTGCAACTGCTTACTTATAAAAAATGATTTTAGATTTACTATCAATAACTGCACATGTTGAGCGGAATAAAATCGAATTATTTGGAAATATATCCTCAATGTTTTTAAAAATCAAGTTTTAAATCGTCGTCTTAAGAATGTCTTCTCAAAAATGATGAGACGCCTATAATCAGAAATCACAGATCATTGGCTTATGCAAATCTTATGTCATAAGATGTTACATAAAGGGGTCGGTCATTTGGCAGATACGGATACCGCGGATATGAAGCTCCTTGATAAAAAACTCTTTTATCTGGGTTACGAAGTCTATGTACCCTCAATAAACCATACAAAAAGATGTGTTCATTAACCCAGGCAGACTGTTAACTACACTAAATCAACTCATGCTTTAAAGACAAGATGAGTCTCGAAAATACCGTTCCGAATTCGAAAAATCAGAGAAACTTTGAAAAAAGTCCGAACAGATCGAAAAAATGCCTTACCATGTTCAAGATATGATGTTTGCGGATAGCGTCCAATCAGACCGGGAAAAAAATCTCTCAATATGGCAGTCTTTAACGTTGTTTGCGTAAGGCGACCACCTATGTTAATAGCGGTTCGAAAAATCATTTGACACTTTCTGAGATTTGCTGGTCGAAACTTTGGAAAATATTGAAAATTTTCCGAGTCATTCGGTCAAAATTTCAAACTAATTTTCGGGCAATCGATACAGCCTAAAAATATCGAAAATGTTCAGTAACTTTGATCAACATAGTCTCGGTTTTGTATTCGCTCTCGTTCAACTGCTGAATCAACTCGCTGAATGAGAAGACAGTTTGCCGAAAAAGCGTAGTTAAAGTCTCTTTAATCAAATAAGTAAAATAAAATGTCATTTCGCCGAACATGCCTAATGGGTAAGCGACCCATCACCACCCGTACAAATCCCAATAAATTATAATCATGAAAAGAATAGTGCTTTCGATGGCTAAAAATTCCGTAGTTTATTCGGAAATTTAATTTGTCGATGCTGACGAGAAATCATGATACAAGAATTATATTTAGTTTCGATGGTTGGTTCGAAACCATTTTTTCAAAGCTCTAATAATACAAAAAAGAAAGAAAAAAGATGTAATTAACACACTTCGTTAGAAACACTCGACCCTTAAAGCAAACGCCACGATATTTTTGAGTGGTGCAAAGACATTATAAAGTATATCGAATCGAAAGACTTAAGCAAACTAGATCACAAAAGTGGCAACTCTACGTTCGAGAAGACATTGATTCGAAAATAGACGTCGGCAAAAATTTTGCGTTTCCAACAGACAAAAAATAAATTGAAAAAGGGCAAATCTGTCAGAAATGCACCGACCTCGCTTAAACGTCCTAACTAAATCTCTACTCATATCGTCAGGTGTCAGGACGAGTCGAGTACGGGTTGGATCTATCAGCGAATATTTTGCCATTGCTGACGCAGAAATAAAATATTTATGATTATTTCAAGCTGAATATTGAAAGTTAAAACAATGGCTCTGTTACAATGTCAGCAGAAGCCTTAAGTCTGACCAGGGTCGGCAACAAGACATCTGAAAACCTGATCGGATGGAATCTCGATCGGATCGACGAAATTCAAACCGACGCACGAACTGAATCGGATCGACAATTCAAAACCGGATCGGAATCGAACGATCGGATCGACAATTTCAAAAACCTGACGGATCAGCTAACTTGACGGATCGACCAAATTGAAATACTGAGCCGATCGAACTTGATCGGATCGACAATGTCACAAGAACATGAATGGATCGAACTGGATCGGATTCGACACATGTAAAAAACGCGGATCGCGATCGCCAACTGAGTCGAGCCGACGGATTTCAACAATTCGATCGGATCGAAACTTGACGATCGACAATTGAAAAACCGCATCGAGTCGAACTGATCGGATCAGCCAAAACACGAACGGCGATGAAAGGGGGGAATAATTTTAAATATACTTGTGTTGAAAAATAAAGCCCATAAAGCATAACAGATCAACCGGCATCAATACCATTTAACTAGACTGATACAACAGCAGAGATCAGACACCGAATCAAAAACCGTGGATTCGCGAAAAGGCGATCATGGCAGATTAGAAGGAATCAATCAAATCAAAAATCCGCAATCGCATTTTTCAATAGGACGGCCCCATAAATGGGCCATCGGCAATAAAGTGGGGTCATTGCCTATTTAATTGAATGTTTGTTGCAGAAATGACGACCCCAAAGCCGGAAGGCCGAATAAGGAGGGATGAGTATAGATTTTATTAATTAATGAAAAATGAAGCCCCAAACACCGAAGGAAATATTATACTATAATTTAAGAAAAATGACCCAAATCGCCCGAATGCACGGACAAGGGGTTATATATTGTTGGATTAACATTAATGCCAAATCAGCCTCATTCGGCCGAAGGCCATAAAGAGGGCATATTAGAACTTTCAATAAGTTCGTGAAAAATGAGCCCAATCGGCCGCAAGTCGAAAGGGAGTTTAATATGTTTATCAATTTGCTTTAGAATGAGCCCCAAATCCCGGCCGAAGCCGATAAAAGGAAAGGAGCATTCAATAATGTGGTTGAAAAATCAGCCACAATCGGCTGAAAGTCCGCCAAAAGGGGGATAATACTTATATTCAACTTGCTTTGCAGAAAGACCCCAAATCGGCCATTGAGCCGCAAACGGAGAATATTTAATTGCTAATTATTTTAGGAAAATGAGCCACAAATCGGCCGAAGCGATAAGACGCGGATATGATATCTTTTTATTTTGTTGAAAATGAACCTCAATCGGCCGGAGCCGATGAAAGAGCATTTTGGTAATAAACAATTGTTGAAAAATCCCAAATGCCGAGGCCGATAAAGGAAATATTATAGTATTTAATTTGTAAAAATTACCAAATTGCAGAAGCCGATAAAGGGAGATAATTGCTATTTTAATTAGTGAAAATGAGCCACAAGCCGAAACGGCCATAAAAGCGGGATATCAGATTTTTTACTTCTATTTGATTGCCAAAGAACCCCAAACGCCGAGGCCGATGAAATATGAAATTGTAATATATATTGTTGAAAAAATATTAGCGCCCAAATCGGCCAAGTCGATGACGGGAGATCTAATATTTTTATTCATTTGTTTTCGAGAAGGAGCCCAAAATGGCCGAAAGGCCGGATAAAGGAGATAAATTGATTTTTATGTTGAAAAAAAGATTCGAGTATGGTGCTCCGTCCTTTCAATCAGATCGCCAGTTATCCAACGAAAGGGCTGCAAGTCGAAAACGAGACGTACTGATGGCTCCTTAATTATATACTGATCAACCTCATTCATTTGTTAAATTAGAGGGATCTGCAAGAGCAAAGATATGTGGTGGTGGTTGCTCAGGGGCTATTAAAAAAATACAAGAGAAACTTAAAAAAGTGGTAATTTCTGGCCGATGAAAGTTGAGTCAGTTTTGCCACTGTGAAAGAGGACCAAAGCAATCGGAGATCACTCAATTTAAGGATGTTTATGGCGGGTTCGAGCTAGCATTAAGACAATTATTAATGTTCAATATACTAATAGTGATTCCTCTAAGCGAAAGCAGAAATAGGGACACGAAAACGATTAAACCATGTCCGAGAGTCTCTTTTCGCGCACCCAATGAACCAGAGAAAGTTCCAAACCGTCGGCCGATTGAAGCTCAGTTGTTCAACAGAAATTAAAATACAAATAAATACCCCTTATCGCCTCGGCCAAAGGTCATTTTTGAAACAAAATAAACCAACAAATATAACAATGCCCCCTTTATCGCCTCGCGCGAATTGGACCCATTTTCAACAAATCATGACAAAATATAGAATATGTCCCTTATCGGCCTTCGGCGATTTGGGCTCAATTTTCAACAAAATAAATACAGAATATATCNCTCGTAGATTTATACGAAAAATGCCGTAAACTCTTCGCAATGCCTACCAATTTGATATTAAATCAAAATTAGATGTTATTGCCAATAAATTTCTCAAGATAACATGCATTTCAATATATGACTCATCCATATAGATATTTATAAAATTAAGCATATATCAAATTTTAAATCAAAAGCCGAAAGGCATTTTTATCACCGAATTCCGCCAAACCTCGCTAGCAGGGAGTTTGAGACCTCTAGTTTAATAAAAAAAATAAGAGAGAATTTTTTGAATGGTCATTCTCGGTCCAATAGCCAGCATTATGACTCATACTCTATAAAAAGGAAAATTTTCCCGCGATACAAAATAAAATAATTCTAGAAGCAGATGAACAATTCCATAATTTGGAAGCCTTAATTACAAAGCATATTGTAGAGCATAAATCAAGCACTAATTTGGAATTAGTAGATACAGGTTATCTACTGTATTTTTTAGTAAAAATTTTTCATCCTTAGAATTAAAGTTAGATATTTTCGTACTGCAGCCATAGCCGAAAAATTGGGTTGATCCTATTTGTATTTAAGGAGGAGATAGGTTTTTAAGATTTCTTCTTTGAGGGGGTGCCATAAACCCAGCAGACTGGAGTCGTTATAACTTACGAAAATAATAAGTTAGTATATTTTTTTTATGCTTATTATAGTTGGCTGAACCGATATAAATATGTTTCAGCTTGAGACAATTATTTTTATTCATTTTAAGAAAGATTTGGGTTTGAGTTTTTATTTTTGAAATCGTAAAAATTTCAAAAAAATTCAAACTATTATGAAAATTTTCCGCATTTTTTGTCCAAAATTTTTTCTGATCGTTTTTTTGAAATCTATGAATAAAAACTAAAAAAA
>SCLH01001786.1:28463-50603 GCA_004367855.1 Oikopleura vanhoeffeni
GTTTTCTCATAACTAAACGATTAGCAGCGCAAGTGATCAAAATAAAGTTATAAAACAACGTTTGTTATAATTTAACCGCTAAGACTTCAAAATATTATCTCGAAGTAACCCAACTTTCTGATCAGTGTTGCCGTAGCTTTCATTTGACCCTACTTTCGAAAAAATAGAAGCATATTTTTTTCCGAATTTTTCTCAAAAATTGAAAAATCACTCACAAAAAAATAAAAAGAAATTTTATTTTTATTTTTTTGAAAGATACTAAAAAGACTTTCCTAAAAACTCACTTTCTCAGATTTTATCTATCGTTTAAACTGTTTGATCAGCACGCATTTTATAGTTTTTTGAAAGAAATTCTCTAAAAAAGTAAGATAACATAATTTTTGAACGAGAAGTCCTAGAAAATTTTAACTGCCATTTTTGAATTTCTCGGGGCAAACTTTATGTTGGGCTTGATCAAAAAATTTTCAGGACTTTTTTTTGTGTTAACTTAACCAAGTTTTTTGGCTTTATTTCTATTGAGAAGTATCCAAATCACTAATAAATGATTATTTTTCAAGCTTAAAAACTTTATTTGTAACCAATAATGCCTTTTTTTCAAAATAATCACCTAAACCAATTGCTTCAACATGTAGATAATAAAGTTTTTGTCCAGGATAAACTCCAGCTGGTAAAACTTCAATATGTGGTTCAAACATTTCTGGACTAATAGTTCCTCTTCTTGCTTGAAAGAATAAATCTAGAATATCTTCTTTGTTTCCACCATTATACATCCTCTCAATGATTTTGGCAGTGACTTGATCAACCCCACTTTGGCGTACTATCGAATTGATGTAGAGACCTTGCAAGTCTACTTCTACAAATGAGTGGCAAAATAAAAACTGAAACTAAATAATGTTTCTGAATTATAGATATTTATAAGTTATAGACTATAACGGGTCCTCCTGAAACATTTTAGCTAGTTTTTAGTCAAAATTTTCAAGTCAAAAGTTTCAAGTCAAAATTTTCGTATTATTCGGCTTCCGAAAACGACTTATCCGATCGAGTCCTTAGATAACTGAACGCAACTATTCAGAGATAAATAAATGTAAAAATGGTCCAAGTCAAACCATTGTTTCCAATTTTTTAACAAAAACTGACAATTATACAATTTAAGTTATCTCCGAAAAAATCAAAAGATTCCGATTGGGACTAATTTTTATTAATTTTATTTTTCACTTAATATTTTTGCTCAGTTTCAGCTAAGCCGAGTTAAATAAAACTTTTGGCTGAAACAGTAGCTTATATATGTCCCAGGAGCACCCGTTATGGATATCTCACAAATTAAATTGACATAAAAGAAATTTAAAAAATTTGTTAAATTTAAATTAATAAAACGTTTTCAAATAAATAAAATTTTGATCGACGTTTCGTCTAAATTAGGGTGGGAAATGCTATTTTCAACTTGCTTTGCGCGTAATATTTTGCTTTCAGAAGTTCTTAATTATACCCCACGAGTTCACAAAAATATACGAAAATTTTTTTCAAAGGGTTACTATAGGTTAAACTATGACGTCTAAAATCACGAAAACCAGTTATTCACGATTTAAAAAGAATAAAAATTGTTCCGTTAGTGCTCATGCATATAGATAAAAGCGGCATCTAAAAAGACATTTTTTGTTAACAAAAAATTATTGAATTGGAGTTTGGGAGAGATTTTAATTTTTTGCATTTGTTTTGTTTTTTCACTTTTAAGGGGCATAAATCAAAAAAGGTGGAATAAATTTTTCCTCAATTGCATCACAACTAACAACATGATCAATTGATAAAAAAAAATTTCATCGGACTAATATCACAGTCTCAATTTCAACATACAAATTTGTTTTTGGGAAATTTTTACAATTTTTTATTGAATTTTTGTTCAACAGGCATAAATATAAAAAAATAAATTTGTTTCGTCAGTGCTCATGCAAATAAATGAAAGCGCCCTCTGAAATGACGTTTTTCGAAAAAAAACTTTAAGTTTGGCAGAGGGTTCAAATTTCTCTTTTAAAATTTCAATTTTTGGCATTTTTTTCACTTTGAAGGGGTTGGTCGTCGCAAAATGAGGCTCTAGAAACAAATTTTCTCAATTTTTTGCCTTTTTTTATNAATTTTAACTGCCATTTTTGAATTCCTCGTGGCAAATTCTATGTTGGGTTTGATCAAAAAATTTCCAGGACTTTTTTCATCCGATTTCAGCGGATTCAAAATTTTCAGCACCACTAAAGTGCGCTGAGCTTCCAAGGGTTAAGTTGGAAAATGATGCACAGTGCAAAGTGGTTTTTTGTATTTTTAACTATAGTTAGTTATGTTTAGGAAATAAAAATGTGAACGTTTGTAAGAATGAACACTTTTATTGAACATTTTTTCCACATTTTTTTTCTTTCAAATATTGCTCTGAAAAAATGTATCAATCTGCTGGACTTATGCCACCCTCTTAAGCTTCCGTATGAATCTAAAATTCGAAAAAATTTTATATAAACAAATTACTCAGAACCTCGGATTGAGGGTGAATCGACCCAAAGAAAATCGGAAATATGATTTCAAATTTTTATCGAAAGCTTCAGTTGATAAAGATGTATTAAAAAACTTTTTTGGTATTTTTTGTCGGGTAGACTTCTTTTAAAGACATGCAGATAAAAAATTTGTGAAAAATATGTGAAGAATCTACCATTATTTCTCTACGTCTACTCAAATATATGAAATGTGTTTCTGTTATTCGGTGTGTCAACCCTAGGTGGAATTCTAGGGTTGACAAAAAACATATATTTTTTTATAATTTTCTCAGAAAAAGTGTGTTGGTGTTAATTGATCTCGGAAAAACCGAAAATTGTCAAAAATCATCACAGCTGGAGCTAAAGAGCAAAAATAAGAATTTTCGTTTAATTTTTATCGCGAGTAATTTGGTGTAAAACCTCGATTTCAGGGTTAATCAATCTCGAGAAATCGTAAATTCACATTAAAGATATCATTTATTCGTAAAAATTTTCTCAAAAACATGAATTCTAGGGAAAACAGAAAAATATTCTTTTAAATTGACAAAAAGTTTGCTAGGGCAAATCGGACTTATACAGCCTGAGTTTTCTCGTTTACTGCGTTTTTTTTATTGCGCAAAAATTTATTTGCTAATTCCAGATAATTTTGGGTAGAACCTTCGAAAGAGACAGCCATTTATAGAAAATTTTGGATTGCTGATTGGTCGAAACATAAATTTGCGCAAAAATGAAAGTGAGTTTATGTTTTTTTTTGATTTAACAAAAAATGAGCTTCAAATTGGCCGATAGAAAAAGATTGATATTTTTATTTAATTAACCAAGAAAATGTGCTCAAAAAAAGCCGAAAATCAAAATAGGATTACGTTTTTACTTTGAATTTGTAAGAAATTGAACACAAAAACGGCCGGAGGCCGATGAAGAGAGTTTTAAAGTTTTTATTTATGAAGAAAACCAGCCCCAAAATGGCCAATGACCGATATGGGGATTTATGTTTCGTATTGAGTTTCGAAGAAAAAACCTCCCAATCGGCCGAAGGCTGATGAAATTTGTGTTTATGATTGATATTTAAATTGAAACGAGAATAATCCCCAAATCGGCCGGAGCCTGATAAACGGATATTTTATGTTTAAATTTAATTTTTGTTTTAAATTAGCCGCAAATTAGCCGAAAGTCGATATGGGAGGATTTATGTTTTGTATTTGATTTTGCTGAAAATGAGCTCAAAATGGGAAAGAGACCAATAAAATGGGTTTTATGTATTCAATTCTAATGAAATCTGTAAAATTTTAAGTAATTTGTCAAATTGTTAAGAAATTTGTCAAATTTTAAAGAAATATGTCAAATTTTTACGAAATTTGTCAAATTTTAATGAAAGTTGTCAAAGTTTCGAATAAATTTCAAATTTTCACTAATTTTCTTAACCAAAAACATTGTCAAATTCGGAAAGCAGCTTAATTTTCAAATTTCGAAATGTTTTCAATTTGAAAATTTTCTGTAAAATTCGAAAACTTTGACTGACAAATAGATACTTACTTCAAAATTAGATATTTGATATTTTTTCGAAAATTTGCAATAATAGTTTTCTTCGAACTTTGATAACTTTGTTGAAATTTTGAAAACTTTCTTCAAAATAACAAAAAAAAATAAAGATTTAACAAAAAATTCGAACTTTATAAACTTTCTTCCAAATTATAAAATTTTCTTAAAAATTGAACAAAAATTTACAAATTTCATTTTTTTTAAAATTGAAAATAATAAGTTAATCAGAAAACTTTGTTCGAAATTTATAAATTTTTCTTAACATTGGACATTTTTCTTCCTAATCAAAATTTTTTGAAAATAGTTTCTAGTCCAAAATTCGCTCGAGGTAAAAATTTAAGTTCTTTTCGAAAAAAGCTTTTATTAAATAATATCGTCTTTAGTAGGACAGTGTACGGGTATTAAAATCACTTTTATTGCCGAGAGTTTAGTGCACTCTGTCAAGTCCTTCCTCACCTGGAAGTTGAAAATATTTATTTTCCAAAGAAAGATTCTGTGAAATAAGTTCTTATGTATTTAACGGAGAGGCTAATAATTTTTTATAACTTTGAAAATATTATTGAAGCGATTTCTCATGGCCGGATAATTAAGTTGTCTTATTTTCGTTTCAACTTTTTTCACATACGATTTATAAAAATTTCTAGGCCATCCTTGGCCTTTCGTTTTTTGGCATCTACTGTCTTTGGCCTTTTGCATTTTTGACCTTTTGCTGTAAAATTTTTAAAAACCGTAAAAGGCCAATTTTGGCCTTCTACTATTTTGGCCTTCTACTGCCAACCCCTCGTTAAGGTTTCGTATCAAGGAGTGCATATCAATTGTTTTCGTGAGATCTAGGCTAGTTATACAAATTGGTTAGTCTAAATAGTATCCTAAAAGCCCAGTTTGGCTCATTTTTCATCCGAATATGTCAAATTAAGAACCACCATAGCCTTAATGATTAAATTTCTAACTTGAGCAACTTAAAAACGAAGTTAAGTCTTCAAATATTTCAATTAATTATAATAATTATTCAGCAATCAAAATTTCTGATTGACAATGTTGATAATTTAACAATTTTATCAAAAATGCAACCAAAAGCGATTCTTACTGTTTAATTTAAAAATTCATTTTCAGTATTGAAAGGAATTTTATTGCTAGAATTCATTTGAATCAAAATCGAATAATTCCTTCATTGTTAGGCGTAAGAATATACATTACTTATATGAGAAACCGTTTTTGCGGGGAAGTTTCTATTTCACCTGACTATCACATTTTTGGCAAAAGCTCTATGGCTGCTTATACAAGTCACCCAGTGTATAGAGAGATAAACATTTGTTTCAGTACGGAGAAAAGGTTTGCTACAAAAGTGAGGAATGTCTCAAAACTGGATTTTTCGTCTGCTCATCTGAAAATACTTCGCTAAACCCATCTCAAATTATTTCAACGGTACTCAGTTCCGAAAAAGAACTGCGAAAATTTGCAAAAGAAAAGGAGCTCGGAGAAGATGGTACACATATTTTCAGCATTGTCATTGAAGTTTTCAACTTTTTGACTGGAAAGTAAGGTTATTACAGAAAATTGAGCATTCTATAAATTATCGACATTGCGTGAATAAACGTATAATTTTTAGGTCATTTTTGGACACAATTTCAATTTGTTTTTTGCATCGTTAAAAAGCATAATTTCACGAATATAACTAGTTTGATTGCAAATTTTCATAAAAATATGAAATTATAAATTAATTACTCAAAAATTCTGACATTTGAAATTAAGGGGGTGGGCGTCGTAATCTGGTACCTTTCAATCCCGCCTAATAATAATTCCAGGGACAATTGTGAGAAAAGTTGAAGATATTTGTTATAGGTCTAGACTTCCTAACGATTCCCATATCTCAAACTTTACGTTTGTACAATCACACCCAACCAGGGGTGACTCTATCTAGAACACTAAACAGTTTTTAAAAATATATCTTCTTTTAGACGCCCACATATCAAAGCGTACTGCAAAATTTACAACAAATAGCGATAAATTGAGAAAAAAATGTGATTGAGAAAGGAATTTCCAAAATTTGGTGGGGACTTTTTGATTCTAGAGTCTACTTGAACGGCCGATTTTCCAGTTTTTCGATTTCAAATTCTATCTTCTTTTAGCACAATGTTTTTTACGACTTTTGTAAAGTACATATTAATGCCGGCAATCTGATCGAGGCTGAATTTCTTTGATTTTCGTAATTCAAGAACTTTTATACAAAATTGGACTTGGAGTACCGCGAAATGAGGATGATTTGGAATAAAGGTCCTTCGATTTGAACACAGTACCCATCAAATTGAAGCTGAGAGTTTCACTCCATGAAACAATTGCTGACAGCTAATCGAATTTGGTTGAACCATCAGCGTCAAATTCGATAATTAGGTTTAACATTTTAGCTTAAAAATAATTGGAATTTCTTAAATTCGATTAAGACATTTTCAATAATTTTAATGTCATGCATCGTTTTAGGCGGGTCATATTTACAAATAAAAAATCTTCAAATCATCGTAGAATACCGGTTTTATGCGGGTTAAAGCGAAAAATTATTCTAATTTTGAAAATTCTAGATTTTGTTCCAGATTGTTTTGAAAAAAATAATTGCCACCATGAGATTCCTTCGGTCAACTATAGTCATAACCGATATTAATGTATCATAAATTAATTCTTTAAAGGGCTCAAAAATTACGACGCCCACCCGCTTCAAAAAATTTATGAAATTAAAAATCAATATGCTGATTTTTCATGACATCACCGAGTTAATCACTCACAAAGTACATAAAACCACGACATTGTCAAATTAATTGAAATTTTGTCACAAAACTTACCTTGAAATTATGTATAGGTACAAAATTTGTCAGGGACCATAAATTTGATTTTCAAAAGTTTCGAGGAAAGCTTTGCTTCTCATTGGTCTAAAATCGACTTTATTAAAAGTTAAAACAATGGCCAGAATCAAATGATTTTATCGGCCTTTCGATTAACAAAAAACCCATTTTATAAGAAAATTAGGTCATTTTCCCTGTAACAGCCTAAACAAAGTTCAATTCGCGACAGAATGTGGTGAAAAAGACTACAGAAATAAGTGATAATTATGTACAAAATCCGCGACAATTTCAAATTGCCTCACCAAACATACCCAAACATAATGCTAGAATGACCGAAAATTTTGACCATCCATCACCAAAACGCCCGAGAACTAAACCATCTGATTTCGTGGTAGATCATGATGTCTTACAAATTTCATCTGGGACAGAAATCACAAACTTTCTGGAAGATATTGAAGACCCTTTTGCGGAAGAATATGTTAAAATTGAAGTTACCGACCAAGAGTCTGGGCAGAATATTTCAAATCAACGAGAAGATTTTTTTGTTGGAGCCTCGACGGTTATAACTTCGTATCAACCACAGAGCTCGTCTAAAGAAGATGTAAAAAGATGTAAAATTTGTAAAGTGAAATTACATATCAAAACCGATTTTGGAGAAGACAGCTGTCCCGAATGCAAGGTAAATAGATTTATCGAATGAGCACAATTCAATTTTTATACCCATGAGACAATACTTTTTCAATCACTGTTTTTTTTGTATATTATGTAAACATTTCTAAATTTGCCTCTTTCGAAAAAATGATTGTTTCTTATTTCCAACATTATCAACTTCCGAATATAAAGGCTAAAAATTCATACAAAAAATTTTAATTTAAGGACATGGAATACATGTCCTTATGAGTTAAATTTCACTAGATGGGACTGGGAATCCAAGTCTGTGATTGACAGAAAATAAGACGCGGGGTTTTAAATCCAAATTATTTTCTTCAAATCTACTCGGAATCCCGGTTCTTAACACTGCTGCTGACAAAGCTTTAAAGACTTCATTCTTTATATCAAGGGGGTTGTGGGTGAAAATGTTAGGTTTCAGACGATTAAAAATGAAGATCATACTCTCATAATTTTTCTCTAGTGACAAATAATTCATCACGCAATGTTCCTACAAATGTCAGACATTCTGCTCCAGTGAACATGGAAATTAGTTATTGAGTTAGTAAATATTAATAGTTAATCGAGCATTTTTTAGCTTGAAAATGATGTTTCCAATGATTTTAATTAGAAGTTTGGCAGGTTTTGAGCGATTTTGGTGAGAAAATAGAGACACCAGATCTGAAAGCTAGTGAATTTTTCTCAATTACAAACAAATGAAACACACCAAGGCGTTTAAATTCTCTACTTTTCGCCCTACTAATTATTCGCTGACCTTTTCACATATAGTAACTTCATGGCCAGATTAATGACCAATCAAAAATACTTGCATTTTTTGCATTTTACACCTACAACTCTCTCACGATAATGCTGAGCCTGAATCCGATCATTATTTTTCTGAGTTTTAATTGGACTTTAATGAACAAACGTTGAGTCTTCCATGTGCGTGAAATATCCATAAATCATATAATTAATATGTGTTTGAAACTTACAGATAGTATAAGTAGCTTGATAATGCCATTATTTGACACTTCTCCCTAATAAAAAATATAATAAAAAACAGTTGTTAAACAGTCATGATAGTAAACACGGTAATTTACCGTTATCTTTAATACCACGAAACTAACTCTAGTGAAGTCGTTAACATTTCGGCTTTCGAAAACGACTTATCCGATTGAGTTCTTAGATAACTCAAAACGATCATAATAATTCAGAAAAATAAAAGTAAAAAGTTGGTCCGAATCGGCCATTTTTTTCAAACTAAAAAAAAAGCCGACTGAGATCATTTTTTTATTTTTGATCGTTCTCTTAACTCGTAGACTCGATTTCTGCCAACCAGTTGCCAAACACTATTTAATCGCACGTAACGACGCATAATAATTTATGACACGATCATTTACAAAGTTATCGATAAACTTTGAAAAAGAAATGACGTTAGTGCGGTTTTTTAAAAATTTTTACTGTATTACAGTACTTATTTTTTGCAAAAATATTCGGAATCACCAAACAAAACCCTTGAACGTCATTTTAAATAAAAAATCTGAGATTTTTTTCCCAGTACAGTTTAAAAAAAATCACGTGACCGTATATTCAAGAATTTAGGTTGGCCAAAATAGTAATTTTTTTTTGGAAAATTACTTTTTGAAAAAAGGGAAGAACATTTTAAGAAGTTTTTAACACTTTTTTATTATCACAGCAAAGTCCAAAAACAATCACGTGGCGTTCAAGTTGAGAAATAAGTTGTTTCTTCAACTGCACAAAAAGTACTGTAATTACGCCGAAAAAATTTGAGGGCGAATAAACACATAATTTAAGAACTTCGAAAATAACGACATTTTCCAAAATGTCACGTGATCTTATTTTTCAAGAAATAAGGAATTATATATGACATATTCCAAACCTAATTTTTAATTATTTCGTCATGTGATTTTATTTAGACTAGACCGCGGCATGCCGTTATGAGAAAAAAGTCTTAAAAACGTTTGAAGTTTATCCTCAAATTTTTTGACCTAAATTGAGTAGTTTTTCAAATTACCGTATATTGGTACTATGTTTTTTGAAAAAGTACTAAAATATTAAAAATCGGATAACGTATTTGCGTCCTACGCCTACGATAACACTTGAATGCATATCTTTTCACTTCTGGTAAGTTTCAGAGCTCCAGAAAATGACCTGGATAGACTGATCTAAAAAATCAATTCGATGCGTCATCTCAAATTATTCATCGCAAAAATAGTTGTTTTTTAGATTCGATTTAAAACTTTTCTAGATTAAAAATCAGATTTCGAGAAAATTTTGATTAAACTAAAATTTCTTTTACATATAGCAAAGCCAAGGTGTTAGCGGTTTAATACTTCAAATTTCAAAATGTCAAATTGAGGCTGTATTTATATCCCTTTAACACCTTTTGGGTGATTTGATAGATGTAGGCTGAAAAGAAGAGAAAGCGGCCTCATGCGTGGCTAGAAGGGGTCTCAGGAGTGTTAGGATTGGCTCCCCCAACCTACATCTTTCAAATCACCCAAAAGGTGTTAAAGGGATATTACTAATGCACTTTATTGTGTGAATCGTGGCCATGGGTAAGAGTTTTTTTTATTTTCATATACACATTTGATGCCTTGATATTATTGTTCTCACATTTTTTTCATTGGTTTGTAGCAATTTATTCGAATTATATTATTGACAAAGAAAAAATGTATGTTGATAATGAAACTTTGCTAATATGGCCCGATTTATAAGTTGACAACTAGCTGGCAGAAATCAAGCCTGGCTACATATTCAGTTGGCTAGTCCACGAGTTAAGAGATCTTTTTGTGTGGTCATTTTGAGCTTTCAAAGACCTTCGACACCCTATTATTTTTACGGAGAGTTAGTTCGGTCGGATAAACGATATCTATGAAATTTTTGTTCGAAAACTTTATCAGAAGAAGAAATATCGACCAAATAAAACAATTTTTAAAGGGAAAAACAAGCGTGTCGGGCCAACTAGCATTACCCCACATAATGCCAAAGCAGCCACCTCCCATTGAAGATGTCCGTGCTAATATTTCTGGGACTCACCAAGCTCCCTATTTATACCATGTTGGATCAGGGCAGGGATCGGATTTTCTTATTCGCACCAGTCGACAAATTAAATTATAACAAAAATTATTTAGGGGTTTGTGGTCGTCAAATTCTAGTGAATTGCTTATGACTTAAAATTTCGATTATTTCTGGGGTCGCGATTTTTGAAATCAAACTAACGTTATATTCTCATTGGACCCAAAGAAAACTAAAATCTTCAACCCACGCATAAATCTAGTCTTGAGAGTTCCAGAAAGAGAAATATAAATTACTTGGTCTCAATGTGATCAAATAGTGAGCATAATCTCATTCATGATACACATTTTTTGAAAAACAATTTTGTCAACTTTTTATTCTATTTTTTCAAAAGATTTTGTCGCCGTGAAAATTCCAACCAGTTTCAAAGCAATAAAAGATATGGATTAACCGCCCTCAGAGTACAAATCCTAAATATTTGAATGATACAAACAACGCAAGATATTAGCACCCAATCAAAACCCTTGATTGCGGAATAGGCCGATTTCATTGGTCAGATTAAGAAAGAATCAACCAATCAAATGCTCAGATTTCGCATTTTTCAAATATTTAGGATTTGTACTCTAAGGGCGGGTAATCCATATAATCAAAAATTAAATTATTACGTAAATTTTTGTTTAACTTATTTTCTTTGTTCTTATTTTCGCATACGGATTTCCATATCAAAATAAATGCATTGTGAACGAAAGCCGGAAAATCGCCAAAATTGAAATGTTGCTAAATTCCGATCTCTGATCAGGTGTCCGATGCTCCACGGTAAATTTTTACATGAAAATCGGAAGACAATATTTTATGTGTTACGCGAGAAATTGGAATCTGACCAGATATCAATTAGTTACAAACGAAACTATTGTTCAGTTGATTTGCTGCAAAGGAAAAAATTATGGGTGCCGGTTTAAATGTACTGTTGCATGCAAAACAATAAATAGAGATAAAGATTTATTTTGGGATTTAAGGAATTGGAGGATCGTGACAAATGATAAAATACTCGATCATAAATTCATCTGTGAATCAGAAGCAGACCTCAAGTTAAAATTGTATGAGATTGAAAATATTTCACCTAAATTTTCGTGGTTTTTGCCTTATGAAAATGCGTAAATTGACAGTTTTCATGGATAATTTCAAGGTGTCAATTTCTACTACACTGTACTATTATCTTGATTTATACACTGTACCTCGATTTATCTTTTTGATTGGATAAATTTATCAGATTAATTTCAAAGTTAATTAATTATTAATTAAATTGATAATTAATATTTATAAAAGGACATAACATTAATTTATCTACGTTTCACTTTATTTAAGCATCTTCAGGATTATCTTATTTTAAGTTGAAAGAATTTAAACAATAATTTGCACAATACTAAAATTTATACGAAAAAATTTTTAACCCTTTGTTAGCATATTTAGTGTTAGTTGTTGAGAATTTCTCGTAAGATTTCAGGCCGTATGTTTTTTGAAAAAATTAAAATTGTGAAAATTAAGCATTTAAAGGACTCACGTGTTTTTCATACTAATTTTGAGGTTTAAAAAAGTTTAAATGCTTTATGATCATGGTCATTTGATAAAATAATCATTAACAAAATAAATTATAAATTAAATCAATTATTTATTAAATTGCTTAATAATTGAATTGATTATTCATTTGATTCATTGTTGAATAAATTGATTAACATTATCAATTAAATAAAAACTTATTTAATTACTCAATATAATTTATATTTTACATACTGTTAAATGTTCTTAATTTTAATTCAATCTTTTTTTTCATCTTTTTCAATTTCAAACAGCCAGACTTTTCCAGTAAAGAAAGTTCGCGATTCTGCAATAAACACGAAGCTTTGGCATACCTCAAGTCACATCGACAGTTGAATATCGACCGTTAAAAAAATCAATTTTCATGTTCGTCGTGTATTTTTTTTGTTATAAAAACTGCAATAAAAACGATATCTTAATAATTTGTTAGTTTTTCATGGCATTATGACGTTTTTAATCTATTTCAAGAATTTGACTTCAAGTTACCGTATATCCCTTTAACACCTTTTGTTAAATCTGAGCGATGTGGGTTGAAAAGCGCCAGGGAGCCAATCCTAACACTCCTGAGACCACTCTCAGCCACTCATGACCATGAGGCCGAATTTCAGCCCCATCATCTCTTAGACTTAAAACGGGGTTAAAGGGATATCCCATAGACACACTTTTGTAAATATCCCGGCCCGCCCTCCTACTGAAAAGCACACCACGTTTAACTAATCAGGGCCGGGATATTTACAGAAGTGTGAATAAGGGATATAATATAGACTATATTTCCTGTTCGCGTTAATCAGTAAAATCTTTTTCTGGTCAAAGTTATGTTTCAGCACTAGAAACCTTTAAAATATGGTCCTAATTTCGTTTTGATTTACGTAAGTTTTACTGTACATTTCAGATGAAAATCAGGGATATTGTCGACTCAGAGGATAATGATGTACTTTCGGACAATTCTGGTACCTTAAATTGTCCCCTTGTTGTGAGCACAATTACGAGAGGAGGCAGTGGAAAATCAATATTAATTAAAATTGGAGAAAATTACCACACAGTGACAAGACATTCTAAGGTAAATTTTAAATCGAAGGTAAATTAACACTTGAGTACAATTATACGATATAAAAAATCATTGCATTTTTGATGCGGATTCTAGTGAATTTGTTTATGAATATAATGAACTTCATTACACGAGTCCTGTAAACTCCAAATTCTCGACCTATAAAGATTAATTTCAAATTATTAAGAACGGTTTCAAAGACAAACAAAACAATAAGTAAAGCACTCTTAATCAGAGGAAACAAAAAATTTAAAAGCCACATCAAAACTGCAATGGTTTATATTTTAAATCCCGAAAGATTGGTCTGAAAATTTCGGCTAGATTTACTATTAAGACCACCATTAAAGGCCACTCTTCCGTGATTTAAGATATCCCTTAAACAAATTTATCCTTAGGATTTTCGTTATAAATTTGCCGAAATTTTTTTTTAAAAGGTTTTGGCTTTGAAGCCGCTACAAACAAAAATCTCGGCAAATTTTTTACGAAAAATCAGTATTTTTTTGTAGAAACTACCGGGCAGACAATTCGCAAATTTAATTTCTGCTGAGATTTTTAATTTTTATCAAATACAATAAATATGACCTAAAAATGATTTCTAGGTCAAAAAGCGACCCTAAGTCAAAATAAATTTCTTAACCCCTGGAATCACAAGAAAAATTCCGCCAAGCCACCAGAGCCGATATATTCGACTTTACTTACGACGTTGCTTACAGAAAGCTCAAGGTAGTTGAAGCTCCAATTACTTTCGCAAAAGGAAGTTAAAAAGTTATATTTTTGCATCGATCATTTAAATTCTAGAATCTTGATTTATAGTTCTAGAAAATATAGTTGGAAAACCAAGGTGTAGTATATCACGTGATACGTGCCCATAGTAGTTTTCACAAATTTTATTTTTATGGCGACCAACGCACAAGTATCTGCCCTACGTCAGACTTAAATCCGATGAGATCCATATACCATCAATCGAAAGCTTTAAATAAAAAAGTAGAAAAAATGATGAAAAAATCTCGAATTTCTATGAAAAATGGCTATTTTTCCGAATAAAAGCCGATTATTACACTTTTTATTATTATTTTTAAGTTGATATAGTAATCAAGTGACAGTGTTCAACACTGAGTGTGACTACAACACTGAGTGTTGACTACACTGAGTGTTGACAATTTTTGATTGATAAAGGGGGTGGTGTGATTGATTTTTGACATTTTGGAGGCTCGATTTATTGATGATTAACATTTATTTTGTCATTTTATGATTAAGTAAGACTTGTAAGAAGTTATCACATGTTTATAAAACCGAAATCTAAATATGAATTTTTAATAAATTTAATCGAACTGGATTTTAAGGCGAAAACAAAACTTTCAAACTGTCAGAGGTTCGTTTGTGTTGAACGAAAACGAGGTGATGGATGCAAATTTTCTACTCGATTTCTCAATATAAGTGGAATCTATGAAGACGACGACGCGGTTACCTATTGGAGAACTGAGAATTGGAAAGTTTTAGAATCTAAGGGAGCATATCGCCATACTTGTGGTATAGCTATTAAAATTTGAGGAATACTGTATTCCGAATACATCATTTATTATTCATAACTGTATATTTTTCAATAAAGCAGTCTGTCAAAAATATCTTAGCCATGCAGAAATACGCAAGTGGGTTTTGCATTTTTATAATTTATCAAATTCATCGAAAGTATAAAGCTAAGAATGAAGCTGGAAACGATTTTCAGAGCGAGCTATGACAAAATTGCAGTTTTTCCTTGACTAGGTTTTTTCAATACGAAACTCCACCTACTGAAACTGGCTTTTAACGGGTTAATCATACTCATATCCCTTATTCACACTTTTGTTAATATCCCGGCCTTACTACTTAAAAACACACTACGTTTCCTAATAAGGGACGGGATATTAACAAAAGTTTGAATAGGGGATATTCATTATTATCCCCGGGAAACACTGAAAACTTATTTGCCTTTTAAAAGAATAGGGAATAAGTTTTTAGTGTTACCCGGGATTAATAATGGATATAAATGGTAGATTTAGGACTCTGAATCTTTTGTCCTTAAAATGTTGCCTTTTCTTAGAAATTCAGATGTTGCAAATCGAACACTTTAAGGGGGTGATGGTTGTTGGAATTGAATTCCCGATTGATAATTAGCTATATCCCTAAATCACACTTTTGTAAATATCCCGGCCCTACGACTTAAAAACACACTACATTTGCTAATCAGGGCCGAGATATTTACAAAAGTGTGACAAAGGGATATGGATTAACGACTCTCAGAGTACATTTGATTCTGAGCATTTGATTGGTTTAATCTGATCAATGAAATCGCCCTATTCCGCAATCCAGGGTCGGTTATAACTTATAGGGCTTATATGAATCATTTTAATAATATGATACTAGTAAGATTAGCCATCTTGTAGAACTTTCCGTTAGCTTGTGGAAAAAACATCTCAATTTTTTGCATGCATACACTCCTTCACACATAACCGACACAAGAGGACTTAAAATAAATGGAAAAACTATTTCTTCCCAGGCTTCATGTCTAAATTATCTTAAATTTTGACATAACTGGTGAAAATGGAAGGAAAAACTTAATCTTGACCAGTTTTCACAAATTTCGCTTTATTTTCTTTAGAATATGAAGAAAACCACCATTTTTTGGCCAAAACCACCATTATCTAGCGGATAAACTCCTCAAAGAAAAATTTAAAAAATTGATTAAATTTTTCCTTAAAGCCAGCTCATACAAATACAACAGTTAACTTTTTGAGCACTTTTTGACATTTCAACCAAAAACTCTAAATATGATTTTTTGAGGACTCACGAGAAAAGTGCTTGATTTTTTTGTGAGTAGGCTCAAAAGAAAGCCACTACAATACTGATCAGGAATTGGCTTACTTCAAGATGATATTTTGAAGTTTAACTTGTTAAATTAAGCAACCATTATTTTTTGGTTCATTTTGAAAAAATACTTAAAAATCGAAAAAACAAGCAAGTTTCGAAGATTTTGTTTTGACATGATTTGGTCGGTACTACCGACTCGGTAGTACACTTTGTTATCACCTCGCCGGCTCACGTATTTGGAGCATGTTGTATTGCCCCTAATGCCTTCATAAACCAAGCGACGAGTCCCCCCTTAAACGATTTTTTTTTTTTTTTGACCCAATCGGAGTCGCCAATTTTGAGTTTTAAGGCTTTATTAAGCCGCTCACTATAGGATTTTTTTTATATTTCGATATAGTTTTAAAGAGTAAAATTCGAAGATATGAAGTTTGATTTTAGCTCAGAATGCTCTCTAATGAAAACCATTTTTATAAAAAATGCTTCTTATTATAGATTACAGACTGTACACCACATACTCAAACGTCCTGACACCTATGATTTGCAATTTTTGTCAGAGGTTTGAAGAAGTGTCAGGACGTTGAGAAACCGTCAGGACGTTTGAGAAACTGTAGGACGTTTGTCACTTACACTTTTTTTGGTCATTTATTTGAAAATTAGTTTTTTTTTAGGTTTTTATTCAACTTAAGTTATAGGAAATAACTGTGATTTTGTGTAGAGGTACTTCTTTCGAAGGCTATATGGATTAATGCCCTCAGAGTACAAATCCTAAATATTTGAATGATAACAAACAACGCAAGATATTTAAGCACCCGATCAAAACCCTTGGAAGCGGAATAGGCCGATTCCATTGGTCAGTATGTTAAGAAAGGATCTCACCAATCAAAATGCTCAGATTTAGCATTTTTTTCAAATTTTAAGGATTGTACTCTGAGGGCGGTGATNCTAAATCACACTTTTGTAAATATCCCGGCCCTACGACTTAAAAACACACTACATTTGCTAATCAGGGCCGAGATATTTACAAAAGTGTGACAAAGGGATATGGATTAACGACTCTCAGAGTACATTTGATTCTGAGCATTTGATTGGTTTAATCTGATCAATGAAATCGCCCTATTCCGCAATCCAGGGTCGGTTATAACTTATAGGGCTTATATGAATCATTTTAATAATATGATACTAGTAAGATTAGCCATCTTGTAGAACTTTCCGTTAGCTTGTGGAAAAAACATCTCAATTTTTTGCATGCATACACTCCTTCACACATAACCGACACAAGAGGACTTAAAATAAATGGAAAAACTATTTCTTCCCAGGCTTCATGTCTAAATTATCTTAAATTTTGACATAACTGGTGAAAATGGAAGGAAAAACTTAATCTTGACCAGTTTTCACAAATTTCGCTTTATTTTCTTTAGAATATGAAGAAAACCACCATTTTTTGGCCAAAACCACCATTATCTAGCGGATAAACTCCTCAAAGAAAAATTTTAAAAATTGATTTAATTTTTCCTTAAAGCCAGCTCATACAAATACAACAGTTAACTTTTTGAGCACTTTTTGACATTTCAACCAAAAACTCTAAATATGATTTTTTAAGGACTCACGAGAAAAGTGCTTCGATTTTTCATAATACTCGGTTCATAATGCTCGGTTTTCATAATGCTCGGTTCATTATACTTTTAAGAACAAGGACAAAATTGAAAAAATGATAAAAAACTCGAGAAAAAAGAACTTCAAAACGAAAAACAAGGATGTTTCCGATTTTGAACCGGCACTTTGCACAGAAGTTATTGCAACTTTTGAACGCTGTAACTTCACTAGAAGTCGAATAAACAAACTCGCAAAATAACTTCAAGAAATGCCATATTTCCGTGGTATTCTAGCAGTTCAAAAAATTAAATTTTCACTTAATTGGTATCAAGCATTTTGTAAACAACATAAACTGGCCTATCGACGAAATCGAGGTAGCAAAAGAATAATTGCTGTTCAAATTATTGAAGAAGGTCGAGCACAAATGTTAGCCGTCGCAGGATCTTTCAGTCCAGAAAACATTTGGAATGCAGATGAGGTAATTTAAATGATAGTTTGAATCCAGTAGGGGAAGGCAATGACCAACACGCGAGCTTCTTGCCAAAAATATAGGCATTAATTTCAGTCAAAAGTGTTGCTGATTGCCCTCATCTACTGTAATACTTCCTTTATAATTCTCCGCAATATCCCTTTATAACACTTTTGTTTAGTTCTTCGAAATTCGATTGAATCTGAATAAATATTTTCTTTACGGAAGTTTGGGCTAATTACCACATTAACCCTAGAGGTCGGTTGGTTTCCGTAAATTTGAAATCGAAATTTTAAATTTCCAATTATACCAGACTATCAAAAAAATGCTATTTCTCCGGAGTGAATTTAACAAATCCATTCCGGTGGTTGAAACGACTTCACAATTACGCAAATTCTGTCACAATAGTGTTCTTTAATTTTAAATAAAAATCATTCGGGCAATGATAGATTTCTACGGCGCCATGTTTTTGGTGCTTAAATTAAAAATCTTGAGTATTAACTATTTTTAATAATGCTAAAACAAAAAGTGTGCATCTTTTAAAATGAAAATAGTAACGTGAGGATTTGAATGATTTAAGCTGGTGATTTGAAGATTTTGAAACAAATGTTGAAAATTTTGAAAATATTTCTATAAAATTATGACCACGAATCACACAGAATGTCAAATGATTTTGCAATACAATTCAGAAATATTTGGCCATCTACATGTACGTTTTTTTAATTTGTCAAAATTCGCATTTTAAAGTATATTTTCTTATATTCGCGCGTAATTCATCAATTAAACTTCTTCCATGAAAAATGCTTAGTCATGGGCACCTCCGCGCCTCATTGGCCCGTTTCATTTCAATCAATGAAATATTACTGACTCATATTTTAAGAATCATCACATATCATTACCCAACCTACAAATCTATATTGGGAAGGCCTCATTTCAGCTGTACGAGAAAAATTTAAGTGAGCCTACACATATTTCGATATGGAAATTGAATGGCGCCAGCCAATTTATCAAGTGATTTCCTAATACAGCGCAGAGAAAACTACTGTATATTTGAAATTTTTCCAGACTCTACAACGTCCGCAAACAACCTCTTCAATTGTGAAACAACCAATTTTGATAATCTAGTATCGAATGAACTTTTAAAGAAGTTGTGAATAATCTGGCTTTGCAACCAAAAAACGCAACTTTTTCCTTCGATTTTCGGGCAAAAACGACTAATTTGAATCGAACTTTCAGGTTGAAAAGTTTTTTTAACTTTGATAAAAATGTGTTATATCTTTTTCCCGACGGAACTTCATCTCAAAAACGTTTACTATCTCTATAGCGCGTGTTCGAATCCCACTAATGTTGTCTAAGTGATTATCTCAGTAATTGCTTGAGTGATTACACACCGATCAAATTGAGCGGTTCGATTATAAAGCCCACTTGCCACAGGGCCCAAATCTTCCGCATAGTGTGAAAGGGGGTTATGTGACATAGCCTTTGTTTCTATAATATGCTATTAAATGCAAACAGACCATTGACTCGTTGTCAAATCCATTTGACGATAATTAAAAATATTATATCTGTACAGTAAAACCTCTTTGTGGCAATTTTGACTTTATCCTCAATTTAACAAACCTCAGTCTGACCCATTAATCAAAATTAAAAACGACCAAAGAGCCCTCCAGAACCAGAGACAAAAATCGAATAAATGAAATCAAAAGTCTGCAATTATGAGTTTCTAACAAGTCGAATACTGTCTAAGAATGATTGGTTTGTTTCAAAAGAACAAAAGTGCTAAACAGGCAGGTGCGAGAAATGGATCCATAAGAGTTCCTCAGGTTGCGTATCAAACTGGAAGTTTTCAAAGGTATTTTGCAAATATTTTGTTTTATAAAAAGTCATTCGTCAAAAACTCTGTTGTAAACCTCAAATCGTGAGCAAGTTCTAGCAGGCACTAGGGGGGCAATTTGAAAGCAATTTTACAGTGGTCGAAATTTTACATCAAAAGACATTGTAGCTGGAAAAATGTTTTTTACTTGACAGCTTCTGGCTATGTTGCATATCTAGGGACAGTAGCAGGATTAATATCTGCTGAACTAAACTTTTTCGCGGTGATAATTAAGTTTATAACGTTAAACCTTCTCAAAATATGCACCATAAATTAAAGTCTAACTAAAAGATATACTTTAGTTAACGTTTTCGATTTATTATCATTAATAATGATTCATTATCGAACCATTCTTATAATAAAGAAAAAATCACGCAGAAGCCTACACAAAAATTATTGAACAGATTTTTAATTAATAACGGTCCATTATTAACTATACAAAGTCATTTTTTATTCAAAGGGGTTGAAACAGGATATAGGCTATGTGCTCGCACGGGTTTAGTTTTTTATGAAGGGCTCATCTGATTGAGTTCTGCTTAATAGCTGCAAATTGGAACGAGGAAACCGATCGGGCTCTTTTCGCTCAAAACTTTTGTATCACAAAAACGTCTCTCGAGGTCTAGTCGCTCTTGATATGAATAACGCAATGAAAAATCACCATCTCGGCTTGATATTTATGCTTAGACTAAATATTTGTAATGAATTTCTAAAAACTGACATATAAAAATCTTAATGTACAAATGATGACAACATATCCAGTTCAGAGTTTACACAAGAGTTTACACAATAGTTTACACGGTTGAGTTTACTCTGATCAACCAATGCATTGGATTCCGCATTTTTCAAATATTCACGATCTGTCGGCTAATGGCTCGTTATCCAGATCCCGTTTATAATGAGTTAACACAAAATCCGGAGAGTGATATCAGTTTGGTGTAGATTCTACACATGAGAATAGAGATTTTAAGCGATGGGTGTGTGTTCAGGCCGCCTGTCGGCCAATTAGAGACGGGTATCACCCAGTCTAGTACATTCTCAAGGTTTTTGTTTTTACTCCCTCTGAAGTTCAGAGTCTGAACAGGATATATTGATTTAAAAATTCAACAAAAAATGGTCCGAATTTAAGATCTCAGTTGGGCGAGTAGTTTCAAAATTCCGAAATGTAAACGGTGTGGACNTAATTTTTGAAAGAAGATGCATCTTATAGCATATATGTATCATATATTAAATATTTAACTTTAAAGTAAAATTCCAGAAAAAAAATTCAAACGCGAATTTTTTATTATTTTATTGCAAATTTAAGATTTATTTCGATAATTATATTCTAGTGATGATTTTTGATAAAGGATGTATCTTATAGTATATATGAATTATATATTTAATTTAAGTCTCGCATTACTATTTAACACCTACGCACTGAGTTTATCTCCCTTGAGTATGTGGCGCGCCCTCTAGCGGGAGGCGCTCGGGTATATGGAAAAAAATATTTTGAGTTGGGATTTTTAGGTCGTTATCTTACTACTGACTAAATATTTGTAATGAATTTCTAAAAACTGACATATAAAAATCTTAATGTACAAATGATGACAACATATCCAGTTCAGAGTTTACACAATAGTTTACACGGTTGAGTTTACTCTGATCAACCAATGCTTTGGATTCCGCATTTTTCAAATATTCACGATCTGTCGGCTAATGGCTCGTTATCCAGATCCTGTTTATAATGAGTTAACACAAAATCCGGAGAGTGATATCAGTTTGGTGTAGATTCTACACATAAGAATAGAGATTTTAAGCGATGGGTGTGTGTTGAGGCCGCCTGTCGGCCAATTAGAGACGGGTATCACCCAGTCTAGTACATTCTCAAGGTTCTCACTCCCTCTGAAGTTCAGAGTCTGAACAGGATATATTGATTTAAAAATTCAACAAAAAATGGTCCGAATTTAAGAACTCAGTTGGGCGAGTAGTTTCAAAATTCCGAAATGTAAACGGTGTGGACAGTGTCCACTGTACACCCTGTTAGTAATTGGCTATTACCTTCTGAGAGGTACTTCTTGGGAGAAAAGGGTATTCTTCGATAAAAAAAATGAAAACATTTTGAAGGTCACTTTTGTTCGAAAAAGCGCCAAATGATTCCCTGT